>CADEBD010000736.1:0-14715 GCA_902825455.1 Arctia plantaginis | reverse complement strand
TAACCTAACCAAACCTAACCTAACCAAACCCAACCCAAAAAACCCCCCCAAACCTAACCAACCCTTAAAAACCCCCAAAACCTAACCTAAAAAAACCTAACCTAAAACCCAAAACCAACCCAAAAACCCTAACCAACCCAAACCTAACTAACCCAAACCCCAAAAACCAAAAAACCTAACCTAACCTAACCTTTTTTTTTTTTTTTTTTTTTTTGGTGGAAAACCCCCTGGACCGCACCCCCCCGGGGGCTCCGTTGGCGGGGCGGTGTGTCGGACTCAAACCGAAAAACCCAACGGTGGCCCTTTTGCGTTCCGTTTAGGAGGGGCCGGGTTGATCTCCTTCTGGACCCCCCCCCCAGCGCCGCCCGCTCCCCGGGCTCCGTCTCATGGACCCTCTCTTTAGGCGGCGTCCGGCACACGCGGACGCCGCCCCCCCGGGGGGCCAAAAGGGGGGGGGGAAAAACCCCCCCCCCCCCGGGGCCACTCAGGGCGGCAGAGGCGAGGGGCGCGCCTCCGCCGCCCGGTTCGCCGGCGGCGAAGGTCCGGGGGTCCCCCGGGCCTTTTCCCCCGTCCTTTTGGAGTTCCCCCCGAAAAAAGGTTTTTACCGGATAAAAAAAATTCGCCCCGGAGGAGGAATTCGCCGGTAGCAAAGGGGGGCCCCCCCGGGGGAAAGGGGGGGGGCCCTTCCGCCCCCCCCCCCAAACCTTCGCCCCGGGCCCCCGGTCTTCGGGCCCCGGGGGGGCGAAAAAACCCCCCCCCCCCCCCCCCCCCCCCCCCCCCCCCCCCCCCCCCCCCCCCCCCCCCCCCCCCCCCCCCCCCCCCCCCCGGGGGGGGGGGGGGGGGGGGGGGGGGGGGGGGGGGGGGGGGGGGGGGGGGGGGGGGGGGGGGGGGGGGGGGGGGGGGTCTCCCCGGCCCCCCGGGGGCGGGGGCCCCCCAAGCCATTTTTGGGGCAAAACCCCTTCCCCCCGGAAGCCCCCCTCCCGCCTACAAATCCCCCCAAACCCGGGGGTTCCGGCCAAGGCACAGGCCCCCTCGGTGGACACCGTGCGGATCCGCGTAGGGCCCTTGACCCCCAGTACCTTGGGGGCGCCAGAGGCGCGCCCTTTCGGGGCGGTCAGGGCCCGCCCCCCACACCGGTGCACCATAAAGCCCCAGGACGGACAACCCCGCGACAGCCGCCTCGTGGGAACATGGGCCCGCCAAATTTGGGGCAAAAGTCGCCCTAGGGGGAGGCAGTGTCCAAGTTCGGACCAAGTGTCGGAAGTGTCGCGAAGGCCCCCCCCTACCGTCTAGGACCAGACCCAGGTACCTCATCTGGGTCCGGACGGTCGAGGACCGAGCCGACCTCGATTGGGGGGCGCCGGCGGGTGGACCACGACGGGGCCCATGGAAAAAAGGGGCCCGTTTTTCCGGGCCACCCGTAACCCCAACGCCTCAATGCCCCCGGGCCCACCTGGAAAACTCCCGTGGGGCCAGGCGCGCCGCCTCCGGAAGTTAGCCCCCGGGCCGTGACTAAAGTTCACCGGTAGCAATTACACCCCCCCCGGGGAGGAGAGCCCTCGTAGGGCCAGTCGTCCCCGATGTTCCACAGGAGAGGTCCTAGGACGACCCCTGCGGAAACACCGCACGACATGGCCCTGCGTCTCAAGAGCCATCTCGGCCCTCGTACATAGGGTTTTCGCTCCTAAAAATATTTGCCACCGCCGCCTCAGGTACTCCGGCACCCGTGTGCGGAGCGCTTCCCTGATGCAGTGAATGGCGCATTGAAGGCGTGGCGATGCCCAAAGGACCCGCCAACACCACTCCCCCGCAGTCAGGGCCCTCCTCGGTCAGGCCCCAAGGCGCATCAGGGCATCGATCGTCGAACGCCCCTCTCGGAAACCAAATTTTGGGCATCCGACAGATGGGGCCGACCCCGCAAAGGTGCCGGACGATGGGGAAGGAGCACCCTCTCAAAAAGTTTGCCCGCCCGCCCACAACAGATGGCCTATAGGCCGCGACCGATTCGGGGGCCGCCCCCGGCCCTTCTGCACAGGACCAGCTTCCCGCTTTTTCCAGCGCTCAGGGAAGCGCGGACCCCGGCAGCGTCCAACACCCCCCTGAGGTGGTCGACATGTAGTGAGGGTCGGGCCATAATGGGGGGAACCCCGTCCGGCCGGGGGCGGTGTTTTTGGATCGAACCCTTTAGAACAGCGCCCCCAACTCCGTTTTCCCTGAGGGCGGAACTCGACCCGTGCCCCCGTCGCTCGGCTGATGCACCATCGACGGGGGTGTGTGCCCCGCCCGCTGCGGGAATAGGCCCTCACCACTTCCTGCAGGAAGTGGGTGGAGAGTCTCCGAAAGGGGGGGGCCCCCGACGTGCGGAGTTTTGACGCACCGCACGAAAAGGGCGGACCCCAGGGGTCACGCTCGGGGGATCTCCAGCTCTCCCCCTCTACACGCATCCTTTGGCGCGGCAGAGGGCCCAGCCTAGAGTTTTCCGAGCTTCTCGGTATCCTCTTGAAGCCGGCCCACCCCTCACCGACCCCCGCGGGGGGACGTCGCCGACTCCCCGGGGAGGGACCCCGGGCACACACAGGCCCAGGGAGGTCCCCCAACCCGGGACCACCAGTAGACCCCCTTTCCCCTTGGGGGCCGACAACCACGAACGCGGGGCTGGCCGCATGCAAATCTGCGTAAGCGCTTCGCAGAAGGACCCCCCCCATGTCGACCTCCTCGGTGGGGGCCGTGGAGACACCCAAAGAGTAAATAATGGCCGCCTCCTTAGGGGTCCCGTCGAGTTTGGCGAAGCCCCCCGGGAAGGGGGAAGGGCCCCGCGCCGCGGCCCCCTCTGGGGCCCTGGGACGGGAGAGCTCGAATGGATGTACAAATGACCGAGGCGTCGACCTTTTCCAGGACACACCATTTCCCTTAATCGTGCGGGACTGCGGGGGTTTTAGCACGAAAGGTCACTACGCCCCCCCCTGCTGTCGCACGAGTGTTGGTGGACCCCCTGTTCAGCAAACAGAGGCCCACCGACGCGCCCACTCCCGCGGCTTCCCCCCTGGCGTCCGCGGGGGGAACCCCCACGAAATGGACTTTGCGTTGAAGTCCCCCAGCACGAGGACGTCCCCAGACACTAGTCGCCCGCATCGAGGCTCCAATTTGTTAAGGAAGCCCTCGAAGTCGTTCAAGCTCGGTTGGGGGAGAAAATACACCATAAATTGGTGATTCCCCCAATGGCGGAACTATCCAGACCCTTTTTTTAGCGAAAGGGGGGGAAGAGCCCCCGTGGACCCGAGATGCCCAGGGAAAGCCGCCCGGCCCCCATCCAGTTTGGACGGGGAGGGAAAAAAAAGGGCTCCGCGACAAAGGAAAACACCTATCGACCACTGTGCCAGGGTTTTTCAGGAAGAGATCCTGGCCGCAGCAAAAGTGGTTCAGATTCGTTGGCCCCAGGGGTTGGAGACTTGATCCATTACTGGATCTCTCTACAACCCCCCCATGGGCGTCGGCGTGGGACGCAATATTGACGTCGGGGGAGCCTGGGTCGGCGGGCTAGCCCCGGCGTTTGCCGAGAAGCGCGGGGAGGCTTGCAGCCCCCCCCCATCATGTGATTGGCGGGTTTTTTCCCCGCCCAAAACCGGCAGTGGGGGGCGGCAGACACTCTCCCGCCTTTGCCCCCGGGGTTGACCGGGGCGGAAGCATAATCCGCTCAGTAAAAAACAGTCTGCATTTGGTGCGAGTGTGTCCCGCGGCAGGCACTTGAAGCACCCCATCGGCCTCGCGGCCAGAAAACCCTGATTCCGGCATTTTTCGAAGCCGACGAGAATGCTTCCCGGCGTCGCCCCGGCTTTTGGGCCACGCCCCGGGACAGCTCACCCCACACCGACGAGGCCCCCCCGGACCCGGGGCGGACGGGCCACTTGATGGTGTCCCCGGTGCACCAGTCTTCTCCCGACTGCACGCGGACATCCTGACGTGATGGGGGTCGTCAGGCCCGAGATGCGCAGTTCTGCGCATTTGGTGGGCCTGGCGATCTTCCACCCGTCCCTGCGGCGAAAATCCCCGCAGCTTTCGGGAATTTATCGGGCCCTGCCGCGCCTTTTGCCCAGGGGAAACCGAATACTCGAGCCCCGTTGTGCGCGGCCAGCCTCATCCCCCCCGCCCCGAACTCAGTGGCGAGACCGGGCCTGGCCCCCTTTTAAGAGGGCGATAGAGAGCCCGCCCCTGGCCGCCCCGGCGACAGCGTACCATACAGCCGCGGTTTTGGGCGGGTGCAGCTTCCGCGGCCCCTTTGTAGAGGGCCCCGTCACCGGGGTGAAGGGGTGGGGTTGGGGCCCCTTTTTGGGCAGCCCTTCTAGCCCGCCTTCGGGACTTCTTTTAGCCCCTCGCCTCCTGCCAACCCTCGTTGGAGGGGGGGGGTGCGGGGGGGGCCGGAGGGGTGTCGGAGTGGGGGGGGGGGAAAGCCCCCTCCCCCCCCCTCTTGCCGCTTTACCTTGGGCCCGGGCCCCCCGGGCCGGCCCTTAGCCGGTGCCTGGGCCGGGGCCTTGACTGGCGCCTGGGGCCCGGGACTTGGCCGTCTTTCGGCCCCTGGGGAGCCGGTGGGGAGTCGGGGCCGACGCCGCGCCGCCGCCGCGTATGACACGCGGCCCCCAAACAGGGAGCGCAGTGGAGCAGCAGCCTTAGGCCGCTGCGGGCGACGCGAGCGGGGGGGCGCAGCCGGCGCGGAGGCAAAATCCGCTCCAGACCGGCCCGGGCGGCCGTCCCGCATGCCCAACTGCGTAAAAAATTGCCGCAGTTGGGGGTCAGGAACCACTGAGGTCGCGGTAGGGACAGGCTGGGGGTGGGGGGGGCCCCCCCCTGGGGAGGTTGCCCCGGGAAACGGGCGAAGAGCGCTCAGCCCCTTCCCCGCTCCGTCAGCCTGTATTGGCCCCTCGTAGGGAGAACGTCGCCTCTAGGCCCTCCCCGACCTCCGACATGGCGGAGGAGGAGTTTTAAGGGCCCTCACAAAAGAGCCCTAAGGTTCAAAAGACTTGGGGCTACTTCTGAATTTTAGCCCAACCCCCGTCTCCCCTCTCCCGCACAGACAGGGGGCCCGGGGGGATTCCCCCCAACGGCTCCCGAAAACTTGAGAGGACCCGGATTCCTCCTCCGTGAGCCTCCCCTCCGCTCGTACCCGTCTGTAGGGATCGCCTGGAGAAGGGGAGCCCCCGATGGGACGGGGACAGGGGTACGCGACCTCCCCATACGCCCCCTTAGGGGGCCCAGATCCACGGATGGTGTTCTTCCCCCCTCGAGACCCTCTTGCGGCTCTCGCCCGTCCCGCCTCCACCTCCATGCGCTCCGAGCTGTTCCCTCTCCCGGGGGGCCTTTCCCCCCACGCCCCGTAGTGGCAGATTTGGGCGCAAGCGCTCGATTTGGCCCCCAGCAGTCAGCTAATGCAGATACTATGGGCCCCCCCCGAGATAGGCGTTCCCAAAAATCGCCTCACCCCGGTGGGGCGCCAGCCACTCACCCCCTCCTTTTGACTCCCCCTTTCCTTTTTTGCCCCGTTTCCGTTTTGCTGCCTTTTTCGTGTTTATTTCTCCTTTTTTATTTTATTTTTGTTATCATTTTCCATAATTAAACCCACGAGGGGGGAGAACTAAAAAGGGCGACCCCGGGGAGGGGATCCCCCCAAACCCGGGCAAAAAGAAATTATGCCCAACCGAGGGGTCCCCCAGTGCCCCCGGGGGAGTGCGTTTCGACTGAATACCCATAGCCCTGCATCCCCTGGCCACGCCCAGAACACGGGATTCGGGGGGATTTTTTAGAGAGGTTTAATCCCGCGGTCCGGGGGTTAAGCCAAGACCCTCGTCCCGATCAGAGCCGGGACTTGACCACAGCGCTCTTTCGGGATTACGATATGCCGACGGGGACAAGGAGACTAAGTCCCCCTGCCTGTCGGTGGGGTGTCAAAAACACGCCCAGCCCGTCATCCTTTTTCCCCGCAGAGAAACTGGCCCCTATAGGGCCCCCCCTTCGGTTTTTTTCCGAGGTTTTCCCCTCCATGTCCGAAGAGCGAAGAGCCAGCAGGGCAACCGGCCCGACACCCCCACCCTGCGGACCAGGCCTTGCCCGAGAGCCGATGAACGGGTTCTCTTTGCAGAATATTAGCCGCTGGCGATAATCCTCTCCTCCAAGAAACAAAGGGGGAAACAGTGCATCGCCAGCGTTTTCCCGGGGGCACCACGGGGATTTTTAGCATAGCACCCCAACCTAACCCAACCTAACCAACCAACCTAAATAAAATAACCCAAACCCAACCTAACCAACCCAAAAATCCGTTCGGTAGAAAATTTTAAAAATTTTTACCGAATTATATTTCACATTCAATAATCGTTAATCATACCCAGGTTACCTAAGGGAGTAATCTTTTAAAAACGACCAAAGTTTCTAGCTAAAATTTTACTTTTTAATTGACCCAAGGTTCTATTTTAACCAGGGCCATATATACTGTTTGGGTAGATATTTTTTTTTTTGGAATTACACAAACTTATATATTGACGCCCTTTTATTTTACTTAGAAAATTTCATCAAAAAAATTAATAAAATCTTTGTTTTTTAAAAAATACGATCGTTTTGGTTTCTAAAATTCGGCAAAAGGGGCGCTATACGCGGACACCCTTTTCCGGGGTTTCTGGTAGATTTTTTAAAATTTTTAAATTTTTGTTGTAATTCTGTAAAAAAAAAGGTACAAAAAATACTTTTTAAAGTATACCTACCGGTTCCGGTCTTTTTTGGTGCTGGGAAATTTCACCATCGCTGCGTTGACATCCCCCGATACACCCCCGCCTGAAGCACCTCGCGTCCCGTCGGAGACCTATAACTGTTTAAAGATAGTTTTTTGGTGTAAAATTTTGTAAATTTACACGTTTGGTTATATTTGGAAACCCCCCCCTTTGTTTTTCAATTATTTTAAAATTTGGATAGGCCCCCTCTAGCCCTATTAAAACCCGACACCTGTTTGTTAAAATCCGTTTCGGTAGAAAATTTTAAAAAATTTTACCCAGATTTTTTTTTCCATTAAAATCGACTAATCGATACCGAGGTTACCTAAGGGGGTGAATCTTTTAAAATCGACCAAAATTTCAGCTAAATTGATTTGAACTTTTACCTAAGCGTTCATTTTTTAACCGGCATTATATACTGTTTCGGGAATTTTTGGGAAAAAAAAATTTTAAAAATTTTTTACCGAAATTAAAATTTTTCACATTCAAAAATTTTTCGGTTAAAAATTTTTTCATACCGAAAAAGGTTTTTTTTTTTTAAAAAAAAAGGGAAAAAAAAAAAAATTTTTTTTTTTTTAATTTTTTTTTTTTTTTTTTTTTTTTTTTTTTTTGGAAATTTTTTTTTTTTTTTTTTTTCCAAAAAAAAAAAAAAAAAAAAAAAAAAACAAAAAAAATTTTTTTAGTAAAATTTTTTTTTTTAAAATTTTTTTAAAAATATTTTAATTTTTTGATTTTTTTTTTTTTTTTTTTTTAAATTTTATTTATTATTTTATTTTTTTTGTTTTTAAAAAAATTTTTTTCTTTTTTTTAAAAATAATTTTTATTTTAAAAATTTTTTATAAAAAATTTTTTATTTGCTTTAAATTTTTTAAAATTTTTAAAATTTTTTTTTAAAATTTTTAAAAAAAAATTAAAAAAATTTTTAAAAATTTATTTTATTTTTTTTTTTTTTATTTTAAAAAAATTTTGTTATGGCCCTTTTGGTGGAATTTTTTTTAACTTTAAAGTTTTTTTCTTTTTTAAATTTTTTAAATTTTAATTGTTTTTTAAAAAATTTATTTTGTTTTTTTATTTTATTGGGGGTTTATTTAAAAATTTTTTAAAATTTTGTTTTTTTTAAAAAAATTTAAAAAATTTTTTAAATTTTTTTTTATTTTTTTTAATTTTATTTTTTTTTCCATTTATAAAATTGTTTTAAAAATTTATTAAATTTTAAAAAAATTTTGTTTTTTTAATTTTATTAATTTATTGTTAAATTTTTTTTTTATTTTTATTAAAATTTATAAAAATTTTTTGATTTTTTTTTTTAGAAAATTTTTTTAATAATTTTTTTTTTAAATTAATTTTTTTTTAAAATTTTAATTTTATATAATTTTTTTTTTAGTTTTTAAAATTTTTTAAAATTTTTTTTAATTTTTAAAAAATAAAAAAATTTTTTAAAATTAATAGGTTTTGGTTTTTTCTTTTAAACAATTTTTTGAATTTTTTCCAATTAAATTTTTAATTTTTTAAAAATTTTTTTTTTAAAAATTTTTTTTTAAAATTTTTAAATTTTTTATTTTTAAATTATTTTTTTTAAAATTTTTTTTAAAAATTATAATTTTAAAATTCAAATTTTAAAATTTTTAAAAATTAAAAATTTTAGGGTTTTTTTAAAATTTAATTAATTTAATAAAATTTTTTAAAATTTAAATTTTTAAAAATTTTTTAAATTTTTATGAAAAAAATTAATTTTTTTAAATTTTATTTTTAAAATAATTAAATTTTTTTATTTTTTTTTTTAATTTTTTATTATTATTTTTTTATTAAAAAAATTTTAAAAAAAATTAAAATTTTTTTTTTTTAAAATTTTGATTTTTTTTAAAATTTTTAATTATGGGGAATTTTTTTCCTTTTTTGAAATTTTTAAAATTTAAATTTTTTTTTAAAAAAAAAAAAAATTTAAAATATTGTTTTTTTTTTGGGGGAGGGAATTAAAATAAGGGTTAAAAAGGGTTTGAATGGGTTAAATTAAAAATTAAAAATTTTTTTTTAAAATTTTTTTTTTTAAATTTTTTATTTTTTGGGAAATTATTTTTTTTAAATTTTAAATTGGTTTATTATTTTTAAAGAAATTTTTTAAAAATTTTTTAAAAATTTTTTTTTAAATTTTTTTTAATTATAAAATTTTGTTTTTAATTTTTTTTTTTTTTTTTAATTGTTTTTAATTGTTTTAATTTAATTTTTTTTTTAAATTATTAAATATCACAAATTTTTTTTATTTTTTTTTGACGCCTATATTTTTACTTAAAAAAAATTTCATAAAAAAAAATTAAAAACCCTTTTTTTTTTTTCTAAAAAATATTCGATGTTTTGGTTTCAAAAATTTCGGCAAGGCGTCGCCTTTTCGGGGGAAAACCTTTTTCCCGGGGTTTTGGGCTGTGTAGATTTTCTAAAATTTTAAATTTTCGTTTTTAATTCTGAAAAAAAAGGGGTAAAAAAAAACAAAAATTTTTTTTTAAAAGTATACCTACCTGTTTTTCCCTGGTTTTTTTTGGGGCGGAAGCTTACCCATCGCTCCCTTTGACACTCCCCTGAAACCACCCCCGGGCCCTGAAGAAACCCCGGCGCCCCCCGTCGGAGGACCTACCCACCTGTGAAAGATAGTTTTCGGTGTAAAAATTTTGAAAAATTTCCCGTTTTGGCTTTTTAATTTTGGCAACCCCTCATTTTTTTTTTAAAAATTTATTAATTTTTCGGTTTAGGGCTCGTCTAGCCCTATCCCCCGGGACACCCGTCTTTTTAAAATCCTTTCCCCGATAGAAAACAAAAAAATTGCCCCCCCCCGCCCCCCCGGTTTCCTAGGGGAGGAAAAATATTGAGCAGGGGAGCTAAAAATTTTGTTTTTTTGCAGGGGGGGAAAAAATTTTTTTATTCTTAAATTAATTAGTTTTTTAAGTTAGTCTAGTTTCGTTTTTTTGGGACACCGGGCCCCCTTTACATCCCTTAGAATAGAAACCCCTGCCCCCCAAAAGGGGGTATAACATAATATATTTAAAAAGTTTAAAGTAGCGTTTTTCGTACTTCCATAGTATTAAGTTTATAAAAAAAGTTTCTTTATTTTACTACCCGTCTCCCCCTAGTTGGGGTTTTTTTTTTCCCCTTTGGACACGGACCCCCTTTAAGGGTCTAACAAACCCCCTTTTTACAAAGGAAAAAATTTTCCCCAGTAACACCGAAACACACTACATAAAATAAAGTACATACCCAAAACCCAAAACCTCTGGTGTAACCAAAAAAAAAACCCCCAAA
This sequence comes from Arctia plantaginis, assembly GCA_902825455.1. Taxonomy (NCBI): domain Eukaryota; kingdom Metazoa; phylum Arthropoda; class Insecta; order Lepidoptera; family Erebidae; genus Arctia; species Arctia plantaginis. The sequence goes on along the minus strand of CADEBD010000736.1, from coordinate 4,672 downwards.
TCCCATTAAAGCTACCAAAACGCAGTGGCGCGGACCCCCCGCGCAAAAAACTTTCACCGGGGGGGCCCCGGGTTTGAAAAAAGCGATCGCTCGAAAAACATGGAGATTATAAAAAGCGGAAAACCCCAACTACGCTGCGTTGCGAGCGATCAACTCCTCCGGGAAAATTGATGAAGCCCTTTCGAGGATATACCCTCGAAGGCCCAAAGAGTATCCTCAGATGAGGAAAGGGAAAAAAGGGCCTTTCCCGGAGGTCCAATCTGATAAGGGTTTGCGGGGCCCCCTACGAGCTCAAACGGTCGCATCCCGCCCGGGTGGAAAAAAACACACGAAACTTCTACGTCAAAAGGCCAGGATGACGTCATCACAGGGGGGAGGGATGGAGGAAGGGCGTTTAAAGAGCGCATCAATGAGTTGGGCGGACCCTAAAGACCGAATTGCAGGAACTCGATGACAGAGCCCGGGGACCGGGGGCCCGACCTACTGGACCCCAAAACCCGGGGAAAAACTTGGGCGAGCAAAAGGGAGCTCGTGGTTAGAAAAGACGATGGGGTGCCCGGGGAAACCCGGAAAGCAGACCGCCTAAAACTTGATCTGTGGAATGGCCGAAGGGGTCGTAGCGGCAAAAGAAGATCTGAAAGAGGGCCCCGGGAAGGGGAAATGGGGAAAACGTTTCCCAGGCCCCCGGGTTCCCGTGCCAAAAAAATTACGCAGCCGCCCCCAAACCAAACAAGCCCGTCACCCCCCCCGCACTTTCACTCGAGGCGGTCACCCCCGAGGGTGGGGCAAAGGGGGCCCCCGGCGAGGGCTCGCCAAAAGTGAGGAGGGCGGGCGATGCCCGAAAACCCCCGGCTTTAAAATAACCCGAGTGCGAAAAAAAGGGAAAAAACCCGACGGTCATTTGGGGTGCGCACCGTTCAGGAAATGGAAAAAAAACCCGGAAAAAACCCCCAGAGCCGCGGGGGCGGACTAACGGTGGGGGCCCCTGACAAAAAAAGGGGCCCGTCGTTGTTTTTGAAGGAAAGGGATTTCGTGGGAAAAAGCGAGGATGAAGGGCCTTTTTAAAAAGCACTATAAGCTCAAAAAGGCCCCCCCCAAATTTCCCAGGGGGGCCCATCGGAAAGGAAAAAAAGGCAAAAATTTAAAAAAAAATATAAGAAACGCCCCCCCGGAACCCTAAAACAGCGCACATTGTACTTTCCAAGGGGGGGACCCATTGGATGGGGAGGAGGCGGAGGCGGAGCCCTCTACCGGACCTTCAGGGGTCAGGGGGGGGACCCGTCCGCTTTATACAATGCACAAAAATGCTTGGCGTTTTTGGGGAAAGGTCGGAGGTTTTTCCCCCGAGAGTGTGGAAAGGGTAGCCACTGCGGAGGGGCCCCATTTCGTGAAAAATGCGCAGACTTTGTTGCAGGCAACGAACCGCAGTGCTGTAAAATGTTCGCATTGGGTTGCGGAAAACTTTGGGCCCCAGGGCCTTTAGTGCGGAATGCCCAAAAAGAGTTAAATTTGGGGCTACTTGGTAGAGCGAACCCCCCATATGCCCAAAACGCAAAGCAGGGGGCAAAACAAAAACAAGTAAAAAACATCACGAAAAAACCCCACCCGAAACAGAAAAAAAGAAATACACAAAAACGAAAACAACACGACACACAGATAAAAAATACACGACATACACCAAAAAATGAAAACCCAAAATGACCCCAAAAGATAAAATATACAAAAACGATATAAAAAAAAGGTTTAAAAAAATATACACGAATATATCGAAAACCCCTTACACAAAAAAAACCAAGTATAAAAAAGGAAACCAGCGTAGGAAATGGCCAATGAGATATATTATAAATTTTATATACATTTTTTGTCTAAAAGAGAATGCCTAAATATAAAATAAATTTCTGATTTAAAACACAACATGCAAAAAATTTTCAAATCCTGCAGTAAATGTTTAGAAAACCCCGAATAAATAATTATAGTAACCCAACAATAAAAAAAGGCATAAATATTGTTAACTAAAGAAAAATAGAAAAGATAAGTAAAATAACTGTTATAAGACTCCAAAATAGATGTAAATAAAAAGAACTGTGTATTGCTAAAAACTAGATCACGTTTAAAGAGTTATACCAAGTAAGACCCAAAAGGAATAAAAAAATAGAATGAAAAAAATAAAGTATGATATAAAGTAAAAAATTAGAAAATTTTATGTATAAGTTTTTAAACTCAGCCAAAAAGTCAGCCATTTTAAAGACGGGGAAAAAAAAATATTTCAAATAGATGTATAGTATTAATACGTAAAATATTTTTTAGTAAAAAAATTTTCATAATAAAAAATATATATAGTAAAATAGGGATAGTAAAAAAAAAAAGTATAGTAAATTAAATTTTTAAAAAAAACGTATAGTAAAAAAGTATAGTAAAACATGTACATTTAAAAATTTTGCATAATAAAAATAGAATTGTTAAAAAAGTATAGTAAAAAAATATATGCCCTAATAAAAATATAGTAGTTTAAAAAAGTTTTAGTAAATTAATAGTATTTTAGTAAAAATATGCAATTTAAAAAAATATGTTTCAAAATAAAAATATATATATCGTTTAAAAATATATATTAAAAAATGTATAGTTAAAAAAATTTTACAGTAAAAAATTTTGTATAATTTTAAAAAATTTATAAAAAAATATGTATAGTAAAAAAATAACCAGTAAAAAAATCTGTAAATAAAAATATAACAGTAAAAATATGTGCATTAAAACCCAAAAAGGGGGATAGGTAAAAATTTGAATATAGAATAAAAAATAAGTATAAGATATAAAAAGGTCCCGGTGTATCTTTGGGTGGGGGAAAAAAAAAAAAAAAAAAAAAAAAAAAAAAAAAACCCCAACCTAACCTAACCTAAAAATAACCTAACCTAACCCAACCTAACCTAACCAAACCCAACCGCGAAAATGTGACCGCGAGCGCCACGCTTTGAAACCGCCCCCCAGTCGAAAAAAACGCGAAAGTGGTAAAGTTTGTGAAAAAATACCTTTTGATACGGGCAAAAAAACGCGCTCCACGAGGGGTACACGTTAGTGGAAACCCCCATGAAAAAACGGGCAATAATTTTAGATTTTCTAGAACAAAAACCTATTTTTTGTGTTAAGTTTTGTTTTTTTTAAAAAATGAAAAGGGGAAAAAAATCCTTAAAACGACGGTGGGGCCCCCGGTTTTGGAATTGTGGGAGGGGCGGCTCCGGGGGGGGCCCATCTTTTTAGCCCCCTCTCAAAATTTTAGGACGAAACCTGAGGGGGTTACAGTGAAATTTGGGGGAAAAACAAAGGGAAAATTTAAAAACCACCTTTTAGTGTTTTTAGTTATAGTGACAATACCAAAAAGATTCGGGGGTAACGTGGGCGAACACCCCCATGCTTTTTGTGTGGAATTTGGGCCAAAACCTTTGGTTTTTTTTTGACCAAAAAAAAATAATTCTAGGATAGTTTTTTGTTAATGACAATATCTCCCGGGTCGGATCAGTGACCCCCCCTTTTATCCTGTGGGAGGGGGCGGCTGGGGAGGGCGCTTTTTTTGAGCCCCCCCTCGGATTTTTGGGCCCGGCCCACTCCTGGAGGAGTTTCAAAAACTTTTTTCCCGGGGGCCGTGAGACCCGAAGCCCAAAGGGGCCCTGACCCGGTCCGGGAGGACAAATTTTGTTGTGCCGGTTTTTGGGGGGGACGAAAAAACACGCAAGGGAAAAGTTGGGGCCCCAAAACCCAAAAATAAAAATGGGTTTTGAAACCCATAAAACTAAAAAAATAAACAAAAAATTTTCTTTTGAAAATTTTTTTTAACGGTCCACAAAAAATTTACTTTTAAGGGTGAAAAAACCCCCCCTTTCGTCATGTGCATAGGTGGCTAATAGCCCGACTATTGACGAAATTTGAAAAATTTCCCCCCGTCAAAACGGACAATAAATTATTAAGTTATAGCCTTTTCAAAAAAGGGAAAAAAATTCGTGCAAAAAAATTTTTAGATTTCCAGGAAATTTAAAAAAAATAAAAAATTTAGGGGCCCATAGCTCCCCCGGATAGTGAACCTAGGTCAGTGCTAACACTAGGAACTTTTTTTGGGAACCCCCGTCACTTGAGACCAGAATTTCGGCCCCTACACCCCTTTTTGAGGGGGGTCATTTTGGTTTCAAATTACGTAAAATGAAGGTATAACCTATTTCATTGGTGCTGGGGCCCCCTTTTAGGGGGCGAGGTGTCGAGGGGGCCCCGCAACGGGCCTACCCGTTGCCCCCACGGAGCGATCCAGGGGGAGCCGTTCGGAATAGCCCCCCCGTTCCTGGGGTACGCCCTTCTCCACCTCACTGGGGAAAAGTTCGTGCAAATATCGTGCAAAAAATTGGGGCATTTAGAAGAATAAATTTAGCTTCATTTTATTCGATTTTATTGTAATTTATTCGTAAGGGGTTCGATTCCCGGATAGTGGAAACAAAAGTAGCGTTTTTATAGTTTTAAGTAGCTAAGTTAAAAAGTTAATTAAGGAAACCCCCGGCATATCCTCGTCTCCCCCCCCCCCTTTTTCCCCTTTTCCTCCCCCCCCTTCTTCTAACCTTTTTCCCCGAGGCACCTCCCCCCGAGTTTGGGTTCACGGAAACAAACCGGGAGGCCAGTCAATGCCCCCCCCCCC
>CADEBD010000735.1:0-17670 GCA_902825455.1 Arctia plantaginis | reverse complement strand
TTTGATTTTTGGGAAAAAAACGCCGGGTCCTGCGACATTTACAGGTTTGATTATTGACGCGCGGTGAGCATTCGATTGCAATGGGTTCAGTTCCCGCTCGTGTGCAAATTTTGAATCATGAAATGAATTGATTTATCTGGGTGTTTTATTATTTGTACTTATGCATGGATTTGTAAAAATCCGAGTACAAGTTGTACTAACTGAGATCTAATATTTTCTTATCTACGAAGTAAACCTAATATTATAAAACTGGAGAGTTTGTTTGCTTGTTTGCTTAAAGGGGCGCTAATTTTTATAAATGACTTGTTCTTGATTGGTACTTGGAGGGTCCATTTATCTAGGAACGCTATACATTAAAGATCACCCTTTTTTTTCTATTTTTTTTTTTTGGGGTACTAATACCCGGAACCAGGTATATTAAAAATCCCTACAACAAATAAGAGCTAAAAAATCAATGAAAATTTTGCAAAAACGAGGAAAGTTTTTTCCCTTTAGAGAAGCTGACGAAGTTGCTTGGGTAAAGGAAGTTTTCTTTATACAAAAAACAAACGAGCAGACAGGTCGCTTGATGGTAAGTGGCTACCAACACTCAGGACGGCCTTTTTCTCAACTAAGTTGGGGTCGGCTTAAGTCTAGTACGATACGGCTAACCTTAATTTTTTACGGTGAGCGTTTGCCATCAGGCCTTAACAACCCAAGTACTAGGCATATTGAAGTTCTGTAGAAGAACTAGAAAGACTATTGTCCGCATTTTAGTTCTCCAGCTACCCATAATGTTTTGCCACAGATGCAAGTGGGACCGCGGCTTAACGTGCTCTCCTCGCCACTGATGGTTCTCAATGTGTTAAAATTAGAATGACATGGGTAGGATTGCTAACTTCCTTAACGGGGCCCGTTGGTCTATGGTTAGTGACCCTGACTGCTATGTCGGAGGTCGTGGGTTTCGATTCCCACCCAGAAAAAATATTTGTTTAATGAGCCGGTCGTTTTTTCTGTTGTCCTGGTTATAATTTATATATAATGTATGTATTTAGAAATATATAAGTATGTTTTTCACAGTCTGGTTACCATAGTATAGGCTCTGCCTAGTTTGGGATTATTATTAACAAAAATAACTTTGCAATGTGTGGTCTTTGCAATAACCAAGTAGGTTACGGTTACAACTTAACCACGGTCGAGAAGTTATTGCCTCACGAGAAACATGCAACTCAAAAGTCACAAAAGCCCACCCTTCTTTTAATAATAATGCGAAAAGCATTATACTCGTAGTTTAATAACAACATAGAGAACTATCGAGTAATTTTTTTTAAATGCAGAAAAAAGTTCTAGTACTTTAATCTTAAAAACAGCGCCATCTATACTATTAGCCTCGTACTTTAATGCAGAGTAACTTAAAAAGTGCAATGTGTCTGAGACCAAAGGTTTACAAACTTTATCAATAGGTTGTGCTGTATTCAAATTTACACGTGACCTGTCAGATGGTTTTGTTGAAGCTTTTTTGTAAGCCTCATTTGGAAAAAAAAGTATGGTCAAATTTATTTATTTTAAAGATATCTTCCATTCTAGGAATAAATCCTATGTCGTAGGGGACCGTACAAACATGCATGAAACGGACACAACGGACACCCAGACTAAGAACAACAATTTGTGGATCATACAAAGTGTTGTTCCATGTAGGGATCGAATCGAACCCACAACACTTAGCGTAGTAGGAAGCAGCGAGGTGACCGCTTAAACCACTACCCCAATTCATTACTTTACTAACTTTTATACTGGAATCACCAAATTGTAGTAAACAGTTAACATACTTATTATATATATAAAGTAGTCGATTAAAACATCGTTTTAAATAAAAAACGACTTCTTTAAAAAAAATAGCCAGTTTTATTCACATTTTATTTTAAGTCAAATAACACGATATATACTGGTGAACAATTTTGGGTAGGTTTCTTGAGACACTACAAAAAAAATTGTTATTGTCCTTGAAAGACCCTAACAAGGAAGTCGAGGTCTGGCTGAAAGGTAGCATTTTAGAACACTATAATAAAAGAACGCAAACTTTTAATCATAAATTCTAAAAACAAATAGCTTTACATTATTATAATAAACTTTCTTCACCTCTTGTAACGTTTAACATATTGTCGCATTCTCGCTGTTGCATCATCACGATGCAGATATAAAATTACAGATACTGAGTAAGGGACTCGGAGATCTCTTCAATATTATAGTGTTTAGAAATGAAAACAAATATAATGGTTCGTTCGGATGATACGGATGATACGTTTAAACCATTAAAGTAGCAAGAAAGTTATGGTTCATTTTTAGTGAGCGGTTAACGCAGTTTATAACAGGACAGGTTGACAGTTGATAGACAGCAGCCATTATGTTTAAGCGAGAGTTTGATGATTTCTTGCTAATCAATATTTTTTATTATAGTATGTGTCGCGTGAATCGGCAAAAATAGATTCTTTTTTTATGATATAGGGGTAAACCGTCTGTCCGTGTGGTGGGGGATTAAGAATACAGAGTGTCACCACCCCTATTTATCCCGTGGGTGTCGTGAGAGCCGAGTAAGGGAGCAAACTACGCAGGACAACAGCACTGCAGAGAGAAGGAAAACTGACACAAATCCTTTTTTACTTTAACTTGACAGAAACTGTGTACCATCCAGTGTGGCCAGAGTGGTATAGCAGGCCATAACCTCCTTTCTAAGGAAAGGCCTATGTTCAGCAGTGGACTATTAAAGGCTGTTGATGTGATGTGAGGGGTAAACAAGCAAACGGCGTTAATGCCATTTTAACTCTCCCCCCCCCCCCCCTTTCAAAATAAGCCACGCTGGCTAGACGGGTTGGTATAGGGTTTGTTTCAAGTTTTCCTTCTCTCTGCAGAAAAAATACAAAAAATATTTAAACTGGTTTTTATAAATAGGTATCGTGCAAATAATCGCGTGAGCAGGAAAAAACCCATTATTTTGACATTACAAACAGACGCTTCAAAATTATTTATTTGTGGTATGATGAAAGAATAGTTTAATGCGGGTTTTCTGTGGGCCGTGGTATCACTCTGGTGGGGCCAGCCCATTTGTGCCGAACCAGAGCTCTCCCACTATTTTTTAATCCAGCTTATCGCCTTATCCACCATATCAGTTTTACAATCTTTCGTTGTTCTGTCTGAAAACAATTATTGTCAAATTGAAACAGAGCTGAGCGTGGGTGTGGTAAGAGCCGACTATGGAAGTAAAATACGCAGGACAACAGACAACTGCTAAGAGAAGGAAACTTGACACCAACCCTATACCAAACCGTCTCGCCAGCGTGGTATGATAGACCAAAATCTCTTTTCTATGGAGAGGTCAGCCAGTGGGACTACTGAAGGCTGTTGATGAGGATGATGAACAGAGCAGTAGACTTGCTGTATCAAGAATACAATTCTAGTACATGTAGGTAGTGATGATTTCAAAAATCCACTTAAAAACTGCCAAAGACTTACTTATTTGAAATCAGTAAACCGTAACTAAAAACACACGTGGATACGAATTTGACTAAAATTACCTAATTAATTCATATAAATAAATTAATTTACCTAAAGTTTTCTAGTTAGACATTGCAATCTGAATTCTATTCCTGTAATTACAGAATTAAAAATAAAATGTGAAAATTACTGAATAAATTAAACTGTTTGTCAGAACAATATGGTTTTTGGGAGTCAAACAGCTAAAAATGTAGCGTCCTTGTTACGTTAGGTACAACGAATGACAGATCTAATTCTAGGCCCTGAGTGGTTTTAGTGGAAACACCAAATACTCCTGGATCCTGCATCGCCGCGATGGCTCCTCGGGAGCCAGATACCCATAGAGATATTTGATTTTATTTCATACGTCTACATTCTAAAATTGCTTTTCTACGAGTGAGTGAGGCTACTGGAGCCCAAACCCGGATAGGGTTTTAGGTCCTGGGGGAAGCGACTTAAAGGGCCGCAACGCAATTGTAATTCTTTAGTTGCAGGCGTCCGTCGATGGCGGTTTGTCACTTACCATCCACCCATAACCCATCTGCTTGTTTGCCACCCTATACCATCAAAAATGGTTTCTTAATACAGTTTTCTCTTTAACCTATGCCAACGTTCTGGTTTTCTGTATAGCATCAAAAACATAGGTACTAATTTAAAAAAAAAAAAACTTTTTTTTGCACAGTTTGAGATCAGACAGCAATGTGTGAGGTGTGTAAGGTTATTATTATTTTTACTATTATTATTTTAACTATTTGTCATTTAAGTAGCTAGTAAGTATATGTGTGTGACAAATCGTTAATGAAGTTTTAACGACAACAGATCCACACACAAGTCAAAATGACTAATTTACATTACGTACATACGAAATAACCATTCCACTAAAGTTGGAGCTGAATTTGGTGTCAGCTTGGCACGTAAAGATGGAACTGTTGGTTGTTACAATTTCTTAAACAGTACAATTATTCTGTCTTGGCTGTAAGCTTCAACAAATCTCATGAATCAATTCGCAGGATTCAATGCTACAAGCCTATATTTATAAAATTAGGTAAAGTCGACTGCACGGATGGCGGAGTGGTTTAAGCGGTCGCCACGGCGCTTCCTACTACGCCGAGTGTTGTGGGTTCAAACCCCACATGGGACGACACTTTGTGTGATCCACAATTGTTGTTCTGAGTCTGGGTGTAAAAAAAAGAGTAAAAAAAAAAGAAGTAAAATGTGAGCGTTTAATATACCTTCAGGGTGATGGCGGAGCGGGATCGAGAGAGGTTTAGAATTCTCCCGCCCCGCCAGGTCCGGGAACGGACAAGGGTGACAGATGCTAGACAACTGCTAGGTGACAGATGAGGCCATCTGTCACCCTAGCATGAAGCAGGCCGGAATGGCGGCGAGACGCGCTGCTGAGCGCCCGCGCCCCTTTTGGGAGCACAAAAGGACATGGGGGTTTCCACACAGGAGGGGGCTGTCGGGTGCTCGTCGGGGTACCAGAGATTGACTTTCTAGGTTCCCCGGCTACTGGTACCCGAAACGGCGTGCGGTTTTTGGTCGGTTCGAGTCCGACATAATAACCCGGTGGGTGATTTTCGCACAGGACAAAAAAAAAGAAGGGGTGAAGACGTGATTGTTTTAAGGAAATCTATTGCATTAAGTGACTTAAATTATGATGACTATGTTCGTGTGACAGTGTCAAAAGAGGGCGTTGCGATAGGTTTACTATTTTCTTTCTAACTGCTAGAAAGACAGTGAGTGCTTATGTATTTTTTTTTATTTATAACTATGTATATGCACCTTTGTATATCGGCGGACTTAAAGCCCAAGGCATTCTCTCCAGTCTACTTTAGTGGTGTAGAATTGGTGAGTGGTAGACATAGGTTACAACACTAATCACTGAAATATACACTACGCAACACTAAGCATGTTAAATTTATACACAAAAAATACACACTATAAATTTACATATATACAATCATATATATTCGCATTATATTCGTACACTATGAATGTAGGAAAATTGGTTGCTTCACTATCGATTAGATGGTTCTGCCGTCTCATTAAGATTATGGCCATCCTCTCATTATATCTTAACTGTATATATAATATATATTTCACACATCTCACACACGGGCACGTCTGATCCCAAACTAGGCAGAGCCTGTACTATGGTAATCAGACTGCTGATAACATACTCATATATTTTTAATACATACATATTATGGATAACTAACACCCAGACACATAATAAAATGACCGTCGCTCATTACCACACTATTTGTCCTGGGTGGGAATCGAACCCACGATCTCCGCTTAGCAGTCAGAGTCACTAACCACTAGACCAATAGGCCCAATCATTATCTCTCAACACCAAAAAATGACTTACCAACTGTTTTACGTAAAATTTACGTCTATCAAAATACAAACAAAAGTTTATAATAATATGAAAACTCACTTGGGGGGTTTTATAAGACAAATTATATTTAAGGGTTTATAAGGTAATATTTAGGTATAACATCTGCATATATATCCTGTTCAGGTCTACGTACTTTAGACAAAGAAACTTGTCTAATGTTCGTATAAACATATGCCAAGATATTTGATGCATAAAGCAAAATAAAACTGAATACCTTGTTTCTATACAATGCTACTTTCTTCAAAGAAAGGTGGAATTTTGCCAAGTGTCTCACGCTGCAAATCGTTGATAGAATGAAAATTTTGCAGCTCTGAGTTGACAAAAATAAACATTTGAAGGAATTTTAATAAGACCATCGATCTCGTTTTCTTGTGTGAGAAACTTTTTCGATTGGTTTTTATTTTCCTTTAAATAGACAACTCCCGTACTGGGAATAAAGCCTGTGTCGCAGGGGAATTAACAATCATTCATGAAACGTGCACAAGGAACACCCAGACTCATCATCATCATCAACAGCCTTTACTATACCACGCTGGCCAGACGGGTTGGTATAGGGTTTTTGTCAAGTTTTCCTTCTTTTTACAGTGCTGTTGTCCTGCGTAGTTTGCTCCCGTAGTCGGCTCTTACGACACCCTTGGGTTGAATAGGGGTGGTGACACTCTGTATTCTTAATCCTTCACCACACGGATACACACCCAGTCGATTTTCGATCGATTCGATTTTCGATCGATTTGACTTTCGAAAGAGTCGATTTTTATTAGATTTTCTTTATGATGATTATGAAGTGTTTTACTTTTTGGCTCGATGCAGTCTTACTGTAACACAGCAAACTAAAAATGTCTCAGCAGAAACCCAGTAAGTTGGCAATTATCTTTGAGCAGACTCAGCATGGAGGTGATCTATGTACGAATTACAGCGTGAAAATTCGATGATAACAGCACCATTAACGCTCTAAGGAATTGTTGTGTAGAATTCCCAGGGACTGGTGTCCTTGCAGAAGACAGGTGTAGAGTAACTGATAGTATACTTTGTAAATAATGGATTTATGATGGTTTAAAGTGTTAAATTCACCTCTCTAGTATAGCGCTCGCACACTTTGCTTTCTCTTCAGGTAGCGACTAAGAGCCTGAATGACATAATCAGAATACTGTGGCCCGGGGAATGCCATTCACTGAAATTTGTGATAACTTCTTTGATCAGTGCTTTAATTCCCGTCATATAGCGAGTTTATGAGTTTATATATGTATATTATTACGCAATATTTATCTTTCATTTTATACCAATAGAATAGAATATTCTTTATTTGTACACCAATTACAGTGAGTTGGTTAAATATTACAGATGGATATGTATAAATGGGCGGCCTTATTGCTGATAGCAATCTCTTACAGGCAACCTTTGCATGGACAAATCGACAGTAGATGAGAAGAAACAATGGGTAGTTTAGGTGTATTGAAGCTTTAGTAGTTTAAAAATAATATATAAATTATATGTGTGTGTATGTATGTATACATACACACACAGATACACAATATATTGATAACCATGAAATCATTTAGTCATGTACAGTTATTGAAAGCAAAGAGTAGTACTCAAGAACTTAAGTAGTGATCTCTGATCATATTCTGAAATGCTGTCAGTGTTACACGCGTTGTATTGTTTTGCGCGTCTTATGGGTATCGGCAAGGCGTACCAAATGGCGTAACTACAATCTCAACACCTAGAATCCCAATACTTTCAAACATGAAAAAATACAGGTACCTACACAAAAAAAAACGTTTCAATACGACTTTATAATTAGAAGGAAGTAACTTAATATTGACTTCCAAGATGTTTTAACATAGTTAATTAAAAAGTAAAGATATTAAAACGTATTAATAAAAAAAGACCACAGATATAACTTAAAAAGTTATTCGTATTCAGAATGAATGTTCAGATTATTGAGTATCATCCTTCAATTAGTTCCAGGTGATAAGATAAGGGGTGCGTGGTCCGGAACCTCCTTGTGGTGCACCCTGGGCAACGGGGACGGCAGCGCCTCTCTCCCTAGGTGGGAGAGGCGCTGCCGCCTGCGGCCAATTCCGGCCGAGGTGGGAACGGCCCGTCAAGGGCTGTTCGGAGGGCTGCTTTCCGCATGTCCCTCTGTTTGGCAGAGGGCATAGGGGAGAGCGGGCTGGGGGCGGACGGGTCCACTGCCGCTGGCTCTGTCCAGAGGTGGTGGACACTGGTCTGACGCAGACCACCGTCCGGCCATGTCGTAACCCTGACTGGCAACAGTCAGGAATGACGGCTCTTCGAGGGCTACGAGGAAGGCAACCTCTATAAAAAACCCTGGGGCGGACGGACCCGGTCTGGTGCAGACCCCGTCCGGCCCAGCCGTAATCCTGAATGGACAGGACCGGTGGATTCTTCGGATCCGCGAGGACGTAAACCTCTATAAAAAATGCTCTAAGCCCACGTTCTGACGCCTGGCAAGGGGCTGAGTCGCTGGAGGGAGTCCAGTGCCGAAGGCGTCCCCCCCCGTCGAAGGACGTAAAACTTAAAAATGACATGAGGCCAACCATAGAGAAATCTACCCAGGAGGGTACCGGGCACACAGTGTCTGGGGAGCCAAACGGCTCCGGCAGCTCCCACTCGTATTCTGGGGGGAGCACCAAATGTCAAACCTGCCCGTCGCCGAGCAGTAAATCCGGCGACGTTATCGCGGAGGACGCGAGAAACCTGGAGGTAGTGTCGAACACCGACACTGCCTCGGAGAGGAGCGGAGCGAGTACCCCTATGGTCTCAGCTGTGGAGCAGCACCAGAAGGGTACTCCAAAGCGCAAAAGGCGCTCAATTCGCCTGGGCCTGAAGAGGCAATTGGAGTCGGCCTCGAGCGATGAAGCCTCAGCTCCCAAAGTCGGCACAAGCCGCAGAGGCGCTCGCGGCGGAGGCCGACTCCCCAAGGCCATGGTGGCCCGAAAGAAGGTGGCGGTCCAGTCCGCGGCTCTGGGAGGAGCCGAAGATGGGGGACGGAGAAATCAGGAGGGGGTCGCGTCCGAGATGTCGACCACTGATGTGGGGAGCGGGGGTGGGGGTGCCTGGCCTCGTTGAGCTACGAGGCAAAACCGGCAACCCCGTCGACCGGATCGAGGAGGCAATCGGCGCGGACGATTCCTTGCTTCAGACGTCCGGTGTGGCCGGGGGCCCCCAACAGGAGGCCCTGGTAGCGGTCGTGCGCTCCATAATCGAGGCGGGCAGACTCCTTGTGGCCGAGAGCAGGGCCCACGCTAGGGAGAGAGCCCGCCTCGAGGCGGATCTCGCCAAGGCTCGTGCCCACGCTGGGTGCCACACCAGCGTCTTCGGCACCTGTGGCGTTGTCCGCCCGTAAGGAGCCGGACTTAGTCCGACTCGTGGCGGAGATGGAGGAGCGCATAATGAGGCGCATCTCCGCAATAGAGAGCGCCCGTTGTCGCCCACCTCTGGCTCCGCCAAGGGCAACCTATGCGGCCGCTGCCAGGGCGGGCCTAACAGCCCAGCCAGCAGCTGGGGTGGCTGGGCCGTCATCAGCGCCCCCGCCCCAGAAGACCGGAAAGGGCAAAGGGAGGGGGAAGGCGGCCCCAACCCAAGCCCCAGTCTCGGCCCCGGCTGACACCGCACAGCGCTCGTTGGAGCGGGGCTGGACGGTAGCCGGGGGACAACAAAAAGAGGCGGAAGGCCGCCAAAAAAGCGGCCAAGAAGGCGAGGAGGGACGCCGCCGCCGCCGCGAAAGGGAGCGCCGAGGAAGCTCCGCGCCCCTCGCTCCTCGGCCGTCGTTATCACTTTGACGGCGGAGGCAGCGGAGAGGGGCGTGGGGTACGCCGAGGTCTTGACGAAAGTCAAGGCCAACGTGGACCTCAAAGCCCTCGAGATTCCGGGCGTCCGGTGTAAGAACACACGGACGGGAGCCCGGCTCCTCGAGGTAGCCGGCGCTACCAGTGGCCCCAAAGCCGATGCCCTAGCGGCTAAGCTGAGGGAGTCCCTGGATGCAGCTGACGTCCGAGTGTCCAGGCCCACTAAATGCGCCGAAGTCCGCATCACGGGCCTGGACGACTCTGTCACGGCGGACGAGCTCAGACTCGCCGTGGCGGAGACGGGAAGCTGCCCTCTGGACAGCGTGAAGGCCGGAGCAATACGCTTCGGCCCCGGTGGACAGGGGGGCAGCGGTTGTCAGCTGCCCCATCGCGGCGGCCCAGAAGGTCGCCGATGGACGGAGCCTCCTGGTCGGAGGTTTCCTGAGGGCGCAGGCACGACTCCCTGCAGGCCCGACCGGCAAGGTGCTTCAGGTGCCTGTCGGTGGGTCACGTAGAGGTGCACTACACGGCGGAGGCCACCGTAGGTGACCGATGCTTCCGCTGTGGCCAGCCCGGTCACAAGGCGGGTGGCTGCAACGCTCCGCTGCGTTGCTTTAGGTGCGCAGCGGGGGGCAAGCCTGCCGACCACCGGGTTGGTGGTAAGGCCTGTGCCCTATCGCGACCGAAGCCGGGAGGCCGACCTTCCGCCTCCGAGCCGCTGATCCAGACGGAGAGTGCCGCTGGACAGCCGCAAAGCTCGCTGCGGGATGCGGGGATGGAAGTCCAGTGATGGATCCACATCTCCGCATCCTCCAGGTGAACGTAGGCCACGGTGCCGATGCTCAGGATCTTCTGCTCCAGAGCATGGCACAGTGGTCCATCAAACATCGCCGCTATCGCCGAGCCATATGTCCATCGGTTTCTCGGGCCTGCCTGGGAGACCGACTTGGACGGCACGGCGGCCCTGGTGC
The DNA here is from genome assembly GCA_902825455.1 of Arctia plantaginis. NCBI lineage: Eukaryota > Metazoa > Arthropoda > Insecta > Lepidoptera > Erebidae > Arctia > Arctia plantaginis. Next base: position 6,973 of record CADEBD010000735.1, on the reverse strand, counting down.
ACGGTACCGAGCAGCCGCGCACGATTTCCTACGAGGCGGCTTGCGTCCTGGCCGGATCCCCGCCCTGGGACCTGGAGGCGAAAGTACTCGCGTCATTATACCGATGGCGCGAGGAAGAGCGGGCACGTGGCCCGAGGCCGGTGCAGCGGCATATCGCGCTGCGCCGAGAGGAGCTCCGTCAGGTCTTGGTGGGGGAATGGCGGCAAAGGCTTCTACGCCCTACCGCCGGCCTCGCTACCGTCGAGGCGATCCGGCCAGTACTCGACGACTGGCTCGGGAGAAAGCACGGCTCCCTGTCGTTTAGGGTGACGCAGGTGCTTGTCGGGGCACGGCTGCTTCGGCAAGTACCTGTGCCGCCATAGACAGGGAGCCGGACGCTCGGTGCCACCACTGCGTAAATTGCGGGGAGGACACGGCGCAACACACGCTCGCCGAGTGTGTAGCTTGGGAGCAGCAGCGCCGTATCCTCACAAATGAAGTAGGAGGCGATCTGTCGCTGCCGGCCGTAGTGCGGAGGGATGGTCGGTAGCGCAGAGTCGTATGGACGCGGTGGTGTCCTTCTGCGAGGACGTGATGTCGCAGAAGGAAACTGCGGGAACGGGAGAGGGAGATCTCGACTCCTTTCCACCGGCCGCAGAAGGCCGCACCGGGCGCAGGAGAAGGGCGGATAACGCCCTTTTCCGGGCCCCCATGAATGGGTCCAGGGGCGAGAGACTTGGGGAAGGTCCCCGCCCCCTATCCGTTGGACCCGAGGCGGAGGCGCTCGCGGGTGTCGGCGCGCGCCTCTGAGGCGAGGGCCCGGGGTAGTTAAACACCTCACTACCCCGTGCAGGAGACGAGGCCCGGACAGACCGGCCAGCACTAGTGTGGGGCTGCGGAAGAATTTGGATTCCCGCGGCCCCGCGCGCATGTGTGAGGGGACACCGGGGTGGTTTTAGCCGGTAAGAGTCCGGCACGCCCCTCCGCCTTTCCCCAGGCGGAGGCAGTCCATGAGGATTTCCCCCCGAAAAAAAAAAAAAAAAACGGTACCGCAGCCGGCACTCCACCCCTTGCGGTAGTTGCAAGGGGACGGGGCTGTGTAGCGGCGATAGTTGGAGATATAGCGGTCGTGGCCGCTTATTTCACGCCGAACCGAAACCTAACTGAGTACGAGCAATGGCTCGCTCAGCTGGCCGTCGTCGTCGATTGCCTGTCGCCCCCACCCGGTTCTTGTGCTGGGGGACTTCAACGCCTGGTCGCAGGCTTGGGGTTCCCTGCGCACGAACCCGAGGGGCAGGGCATTGGAGAACTGGGCTGAAAGATCCGGCCTAGTTCTCCTAAACCGGGGGGCCGTGGCCACGTTCGTGACGGCGAGGGGTAGTTCGATCGTGGACATCTCGTTCGCATGCCCCTCGCTAGCGCGTCGTGTCCAAGGCTGGCGCGTCGTTGTCGGGGAGGAGACAGGTTCGGATCACCGATATATTCGGTTTGACGTCTCCGCCCCTGCAGATGGCGCGCCGGTCAGACCGGCACCACCTGAACCACGTTTGGGCGCTCAAGCGCTTAGATCGCGACCTCCTCCTGGAAGCCGCCATCGTACAGGCCTGGGCTCCTGCGCCGGACAGGCCTGTCGACGTCGATGCTGAGGCACAGTGGTTCCGGGAGGCCATGACCCGCGTCTGCGATGCGGCGATGCCTAGGGCTCAGCCCAATTACTGCAAGGCGCCAGGTCTACTGGTGGTCGCCGGAGATCGCACGGCTGCGTCAAGCCTGCGTGACCGCGCGCCGCCAGTGGTCCCAGGTTCCGCAGGAGGCGTCGCCGCCCCGAAGATGCGGCAGCGAGAGAGGCGGAGCTGTTAGCGGGTTACAGGGTTGCCAAGAGGACCCTTCAGGCAGCGATAAAGCGGGCCAAGAGCGAGGCCCGCCGCGAGATGCTGGAGACACTGGAGCGGGATCCGTCGGGGACGTCCCCTACCGTATGGTTAGGGGCAAGATGCGCCCATGGGCCCCGCCGCTCACACGGTGTCTTCAGCCAGAGCTGCTTGAGAGGGTCGTTGGCTCCCTGTTCCCAACGCGAGTGGTGGAGCATACTCCGCCACAGATGGCTCCGCCTCCGGCGCTTGAGGCGCCTAACGTGGATGACGACGACGTGCCCGAGGTCACTGGGGTGGAACTAAGGGTGGCGGTGTTACGGCTTAAAGCCAAAAACACCGCCCCGGGCCCCGATGGCATTCCCTGGCCGAGCGTGGGTCCTGGCCTTAGTCGACGAGGCTCCCGAGCCCCGACTGCGAGGGTTCTTCAGCGCATGCCTCGAGCGGGGCCAGTTTCCGAAATTGTGGAGGACGGGGAAACTGGTCCTCATCCGAAAGGAGGGGCGCCCGGCGGACTCACCGTCCGCCTACCGGCCCATAGTGTTGCTTGACGAGGTGTGCAAGCTCTATTGAAAGAGTGATTGCAAGGCGCCTCGTCAAGCATCTCGTGATGGTTGGGCCGGATCTGGCGGACAACCAGTACGGTTTCCGTCAGGGGCGCTCCACCGTGGATGCGATCATGCGCGTTGAAGGTTCTCGCGGAGGATGCAGTCTCCCGGGGCGAAGTGGTGTTGGCGGTGTCCTTGGACATCGCCACGCGTTCAACACTATGCCCTGGAGCTGCATCAGGGAGGCGCCTCGTGTATCACGAAGTGCCTCTCTACCTCCGCCGCATAGTCGGGGGCATATTTGTCGGAGAGAGCCGTCGTCTACCCCAGTAGGACCGGTCTCGGTAGGGCGTGAAATGTCGTGCGGTGTTCCGCAGGGGTCGGTGTTAGGGCCACTCTTGTGGAACATCGGCTACGACTGGGTGCTTCGTGGTGCCTTCTTGGATGGTGTCGCCGTCGTGTGCTACGCGGACGACACACTCGTGACGGCGCGCGGCAAGACGCACCACGAGGCAACCCTGAGGGGCCACGGCCGGGGTTGCCCAAGTCGTTGAGCGTATCCGGCGGCTGGGTCTCGAGGTGGCTCTGCCACAAGTCCGAGGCCCTGTTCTTCCACGAGGCTTCGGAGGAAGCCGCCTGAGGGATCTAGCCTCACGGTAGGAGGCACTCGCATCGGCATCGAGCCCTCTATCAGGTATCTGGGGCTCGTACTCGATGGGCCCATGGGGAACCCTTTGGATAAACATTTCCCAGGTCTGGTCCCCAAGTTGGTTGGGGCAGCCGTTTCCCTTGGCGCGGCTGCTGCCCAACATGAAAAGGGGCCCGATGATCCTGGGCCGGGGACTCTACTCGGGGGGGTTGGCGGTCCATGGCCCCCTTTTGGGTGCCCCGTTGGGGGGGGGCCCAAAGGGCCCGCAAAAGTCGCGATACCCGCGGCCGGGCCGCAGCGAAAAGCGGCCATCCCGGATCATAAGGGGGTACCGCCCCCGGGTTCCTTCGAGGCGGCGAGTCCCCCGGGCCCGGGAAATCCAAACCCTGGGCCCGTTTGGGGAGAGCCCTTGCGGGACGGGATCAGTGGCGCAAGGAGGCGCAGGGGGGGTCGATACCCCGAGATTCGAGAAATCGATTTACCGGAAAAACCCAAAATCCGCCAGGGCATCATAGGGGAGTGGGGGAACGACTCGGGCAACCGAGGGAGCGCCGGGGGACGCCGTCATTTCGGGGGCCCGGTTTAAAACCCGTTATGGAGGGGGTGGGGTTTGAGAGGGTCCCCGGGACCCCCTTTATTTTCCGATTGACGCAGGTGTCAATGGGAAGGGAGGGTTTTGGAGATCACCTGTGCTGAAACCCCAAGGAGCCAACGCCCGGTGCCACCACTGCGATGGGCCCGACCGGGGACAAAGGTCTCCACACGCTGGCAGAGGGCCCCCGGGGTGGGTTGAGCAGAGGGGAGACCTCGTGGCGGCCATCGGAGTGGGAAATTTTTCTCGCTCGATAGCCTGATTTCGGCTATCGTGCGGAAACGGGGGAGTGGGGTGGGGAAAAATTTCCGTCTCCCTTTTTTGGGGAGCAATTTTTGCTCGCGAAGGAGGGCGGGGGGGAGCGGGACCGGGAGAGGTTTTTGGACTTCCCGGCCCGCCAAAGGCCCCGGGGACGGGGCCCGGGAGCCCCCAGGCGACTCAGGGGCCGGAGGGGCGCAGAACGACCTTCGTCCTCCCCTAAGCCCCCAGGGGGCCCGGGGGTGGGCAGGTGAGGCCATCTGTCAACCCCAGCCCGAAGCAGGCCGGGGTGGCGGCGAAAAAACGCGTTCGAAAACGCGCTCGGGTTCCAGGGAGCACAGGGAACATGGGGGTTTTTCCCCCGGGGGCGGGGGTCGTCTACTCGTCTGTAAAAATGACCCGAGGTTGGGGCCCGGGGGACCAGGGCCCTTTCCCTTTTAGGGTATACCCGGGGTTTCCCCCGGGTATTAGTACCCGGCGAAGGGGTTTCGGTTTTATCGGGGTTTTGAGCCGACATGCCACCGACGGTGGTACGAGGGGATTTTTCCCCACGGGGAAAAAAAAAAAAAAAAAAAAAAAAAGGGATAAGATAATGAAAAAATTTGAAGTTATATCCTTAACAGGAAGGAGGTTAGAATCACCCGCAAGCAAAAAAAATTAAAGTTGATTTTTCTATACATAGGTTTAAAAATAGTATTATAAATTATATTTTTTCTTCTTTGTATTTTTTTTTTTTGTTAACAGGGTGGAAGATTTATAATTGAAATTTCCCCCCCTTTTGGGGAAAAGGGGTCTGTCGCACTTTTTACTGACTCAAAAAAACCCGGGCGTTTTTTCTGTTGCAATGGCCGGGGGAGCGAGAATCGCAATTTCATTTTTCCACCGCCCCCAACAGGCTTGGGCGGTCTAATACCCAGACGGGCCCGTCACCCGTTCGACCGTCACCCTTTGGCGCAGCCCCTCTAGAAGCGAAAACAGAACACTGTGCACTGCGGGCCTGTATCGTTCCCGACGAATGCCGCGGCGCGGCGCCTCGTGCGCTTTCAGAGAAGTTGTGATGCGTTCTCTCTCCCGTTCCACTGCCCCTTTTGAGAAAATTACCCCCTCGCAAAAGGAAGTGAGGGGTTTTTGTATGGTCCAAAAGTACCTATCACAGCGAAAGTGAAATGAAACCCACCCTTTAAAATTTTTAATTTTTTTTTTAGTTCATTTTAAAAGTTTATTTGTCTAAGTGTAAGCAGAAAAATTTTAAAATTTTCTTAAAATTTTAGCCAACAGGGGAAAGAAATTTTGCAAATTTTATTTATTGTTCGGGGTCTCCATTCTAGAAATCTAAAAACATAACTTTGTCCCTAAAAGTGCTGGGAAAATCTAATTAAAACTGCGTAGAAGAAAATTATTACCCCGTCTCATTTACAAAAAAATTAGTCCATTGAATTTTTACTTTACAATTTTTGTAAACCCTTTTCTTAACATTTTGTGCCTACCCCGTTTTTAGTCTCCCGGTCCAACTGTAGCGTCTAGACACTGACAAAGGGAACAAGATGAGAGGACCACCGTTTTTGAGCGTACGTCGATGCCGACCAAACTGTGCTATTTTTATTTTTGAGCGGTGTCGAGGCGATACGGCTTGACCCCGGGAGATCTGTATTATTTGTGAAGGGTTCATCCCCAGCCGCACACGAGCGCGGCCCCGCGCGGCGCGTACCGTTCACAAAAAAATAACATCGCGATTCGTGGGAAACGAACACGATCGAAAAAAAAAATAACAAGTGAAAGTACTCAGTGTGGTTCTTTTCGTTCCTATTTAAAAATTCGAAAAAATTTGTTATAGAAAAATGTCGAATGCTCAAACGTCAAAAATTTTTTTCCTAGTCGGGGCTGGGGATGTTTTTTTCCCATTTTTTTATTGCAGCCTGATGCTACTCAATCAAAGGGATGTTAAAAGGAATGTTGTTTATGTTTGGTTATAAAAACCCTTTCAAGGGAAAAGTTTATCAACGATCAGCGTTAGGTTTTGAGGCGCAACCTCCGGTTAGGGGAGCAGTGCGAGCACGAATCGTTCACTACCGAAAATGGGGGCTACAGAAAATAAATATTATGTTGGTTCGTAAAAGTTTAAATTTAATATATTTTAATTAGTGATAAAAGGGTTTTTTTCCCTTGGCCCGGAATAGTCAGAAAAATGCCGAGGAAATCGGTGAAACTAAACGGAATCACTTTCAAAATAAAAAAAATAAAAGGTAGGGCCAATCAGTTAAAAAGTTTTTTTGCCCCTACTTATTAAAAATTCGTTTTCTTTAAAAAACATTTTTCAACTAATTTCTTTTTTAAACAAATAAATTTCATAAAAGCAATGTTATTTTCACACAAAAAAAAAAAAGCAACAACATTAACAAGCTTTAATTTTTTTTTAAACTAATTACCTCGACATTTGAGAAAAAATTTTATGAGTGTGATGCAACATTTAAGATTTTTTTTGTGTTAACTAATAAAAAAATTTTCAAATAAGTAAACTTTTATGATTTCCTTCCTCTTACTGTGGTAACATTATTACAATAAAATATAATTGTTGACAAAAAAATCTTATCTCCAAAATTAAAATTTTAAAGTTTTTAGTTTTTTAAAAATCGAATTCCCGTGAATAAATAAAGAAATAAATTAATTGAAGTTCAAAAATTTGGGAAATTAGCCGCTAAAAAAATATGTTAAATTGGCAAACTGTTATTTATTTAGATCAAAAAACCCCTTTTAAAAAACCCTAAAATAAAAAATGTTTTTTATACTGGTTTCTTGAAGAGTTTTATAGTATAAATAAATTTTAATTTTATGTATCTAAACATTTGCTTTAGGGTTTGCCAAAATAGTTTTGTATTTCCCTCAATTAAAACCCTAGTTCCAAAACAAATTTAAAAAATATGCCATTTTTCACTCCGCCGCATATTTAAAGCCTTTTTAAACTGTAAAACTAGAATTATTAAAGTTTTAATGATCATAATGACATTTTGTCATTTTTGTAAGGTTGAAAAAAAAAAAAAAAACCCTTCAAAAACGCCCCTTTTTTTTTTTCAAATTG
>CADEBD010000734.1:0-16583 GCA_902825455.1 Arctia plantaginis | reverse complement strand
GTTACTGTATAATGGAATTGAACTTACTGATTCCAGGTCCCCCTTTGAACAGTGAAAAAACGTTTGCCACTCAAATTTAAATTATCACTTAGTAAGACCCTTTGGGCGGTATTGCTTTTACATATATTTTTCATAACACTAAATAAGCATTTATAACTACAAATCGTTTAATTGGTAAATTTTGGTATATATTAATATTTATTTTGAAGGTATGTTTGTCCGATTTTAAAGGGAAAGGAAACCGAAAAAATTGGTGGGGGGAAAACTTTTTGCTTTTTAATTACTACTCAATGTTCTCCGGTAAGAAAGTATTAAAATATTTGCAGCCAAAAGGGGGAAATTTGAAGGAACGAAAATTCCCTTTGTAACAATTTTTAAAAATGTAAAACCCATTTTCGCAAATAAATGTTTATTTTTTTTATTTTAAAAAAAAATCGTTTTATTTAAGAGTTCACAATGATTTATATGTGATTCCCGCAGCTCTTAAAAAATTCGTGACGACTAAATCGAGAAACTTTATAAATACCCAACCTTATGATCTTTGACGGGGAAACAGAAACTTTTGCAAAGGTTTTCGTTATTCAAAAAAAACATTTTTCGGACTTTTTCAAAATGTCCCTATCACCCTCTGTACCTTTATTGGGCTTTCCTATTAAATTTTTTTTCAGAATGTTATTTTTCCATACTTTAGCATTACTTTGATACTTAAAAATGTTTGCCTATTATTTTTTTTTAAAAGGGAAGACGTTTTTGATTTTTTTTATTTTGATATTTAAAAAGTAAGACATTATTTTTTATGTTGTAACTAAAAAATATTACCGATAATTTTGGTGAAATTGTGTATTTCAATACTATACAGTGTTATTTTTAAATTTTAAAATTAAATTATATTTTATTTTTTTTAATTTTAGTAGAAAGCCCAAAGAAAAAAACACTTTAAATATAATTCATCAACCCCTTTTAATACCCATGGGGACAAAAGCCTTGATTAGAAAGGAGGTTTTGGCCTACTATACCACTGGCCCAGACGAGTTGGTATGGGTTTGTGAAACCCCTGCCCTCCCGCACGAGTAAGGAACGGCTGCCCGGAAGATTTTTGGACGCTCTCGGATATCTCTATATCCGTTTTGAGCTCCCCGGACCCGGACTCCAGTGGGGGTCACGTGGCGCGGCGTTTATCCCAGTTGCCGATAAACCCGGGGAACCTACTAGAGGGGCAGCCAAAATTCACTCGGGGCTGTCTCCTCAGGCTCCGCCGAGGAGGTCGACGTGGGGGGGGTCGCTTTCGCGATGCGATTCCCCATATCTGCGGTGCGGCCGCCCCGCTTCGAGGTCTGGCCCCCAAAGGGAAGGGGGTCTACTGTGGCCCCGGGAGCTGGCGGACCTCCGTGCGGCCTGTACACGTGCCCGGAGGTCTACACCCAGTCCGGCTTCACAGTAAAGACGGTGGGAAACGGCTTCAGGGGATACCGAAGGCGCGGAAAACCTGAAGCGGGCCTTTGGGCCGCGCCAAAAAAAGAAAAAAAAAAGGAGATGCGGAGGGTCTTGATGTGCCCCCGGGGTTTCGCCCTTACCGCGGGGCGCGACAAAACTCCGCGCGTGGGCCCCCCCCCCCCCCCCTTACGGAACTCTCCAGCCCGTTTCCTCGAGAAGTGGTTGAGGGCCCTTTTTTCCCGCAACAAAGCGGAAAACCCCCCCGGCATGGCCCCCTTGGGCCCGGAGACGACGGGGAGCACGAGGAGGATGATGTTCCCCCCGTCCGGGTTCGGGGTATTTGCGGCGTTCTAGGATCCGTTCCAAGAACACCGCCCCTGGGCCAGACGGGGCCCCGGCCCGAGTGCTGGCCCTAGCCTCAACCACAGGGAGACCGCCCGGGATTTCGAGCTAGCTTGGCGTCGGGAGTTTCCCTGAGTGCTGGAAGAGCGGGAAAGCTGGTTATTAAGGAACCCGGGACGGCCGCCGTTTCCCCCCGGTCGCGGCCTACAGGCCAACGTGCTGCTGGACAGGCGGGAAAATTGTTTGGGGGTTCTCCTGCCCGCATCGTCCGGCACCTTACGAGGGGGGCCCCGATCTGTCGGAGCCCAATTTGGTTTTCGGGGGGGGGTTCGACGTGACGCGTTTTTGGCCCCTGAGGTGTGGCGGCGTGCTGTTGGCGGTGTCATTGGACTTTCCCCAACGCATTCAATATTGCCATTCAGCTGCATCGGGGAAGCACTCCACTACGGGGTCCCAAAGTACCTGGGCGGCTAGGGGCAGCCCTTTTAGGGGAGGTACCGTCGGTACGAGGACCGAAAAGGGTAATTCGAGGTGCCCGGCCCTTTCGGCGGTGTTCCATGGGGGTTTGCTCTTGGACCCCTCTTGTGGAACATAGGGTACGACGGGGCCCCCTTCGAGCCGATTTCCCCCCCGGGCTGGGGGAATTTTTTACCAGATGATAGTTGGTGACAGCCCGGGGGGGGGAACTTCCAATTGGGGCCCCAAAAGGGGAGTTCCCTGGTGGTCGGGGCATTGAGGGGTGGGCTTACGGGTGGCCCCAGATAAGACGGAGCTTTCTTTTTTCAGGGCCCCGCGTGGTCCACCCCCTGGGCCAATCGTGGTCAACCCGGGCCTCGTACCCGGTTCGGGCCCCGATGAAATATCTGGGGCCTGATCCTGACGGGGGGTTTGGCCCTTTACAGCACTTCCGACAGCTTTCTCCAAAGTGGGGCGGGGGCTGCGTCTGCCTAGGGCGACTTTGGGCCAATTTGGGTGGACCCCGCGTCGCGACAAAGGCTTACAGGGGGGTTTTCCGGTAAAAAAGGCACTATACGGTGCCGGTTTGGGGCGGCGGCTTGCCGCCCCGAATAGGGCACGCCTTGGGCCCTCAGAGGGTATTGGCGGTCAGAGCCCTACGCGGTTACCCCACCCTTTTGAGGGGTGGCTTGCGCGTTGGCCGTAATCCCCGGGGGTTTGGGGGCGGAAAGGCTCGCCGAAGTTTATCGGCGAGTGGGTGATCCCGGGCGGGGAGGGATTTTGCCCTGCCCCAAGACATCGGGAGTGGCCCGAAGCCCCCTCGCCCCAGCCCCGATGGCTCATTGGTCGTTCCCGGGTTTGGGGGCTCCACCGCTGCTTCGCCGCCGTGGAGGGTCTCCCGCCGGGCATCGCCGAGTGGGCAGGGCGGGGGCACGGGGCCTTACCCTTTCCCGGGTGACGCAGGTGCTTTCCGGCACGGGGCTTTGGAAAATACCTGCACTCGGTCGCCCAGGAGGGAACGAGTCCCCCCTGCCACACGCGACGCAGTGAGGCTCGGGCCCAGCCAAAGCTGGCGGTCTGCCCGCATGGGCGACGCGGGGCCGGCCCTCACTGCAGTCATCGGAGTGGATCTCTCGCTACCCCCGTAGTACGCTCCTGGCCCCGGGAGGAAGTTGTTTTACGTGGTATAACCTTCTGCGAGGGGAAGTAAACTTGCAGAAGGGGCGGCGGAGAAGGCCCGGGAGGACGACCTCCACTCGGACCCCATCCACCCCCCCCCGGCGAACCCGGGGGGCGGAGGCAGCTTCCCCGCCTATGCCGCCCCGAGTGTGGCCGGGGTGGGCGGGGGGGGTTTCCCCCCCACCCCATTATTTTTTCCAGCCCCGAGGGGGGCATCCGCGTGGCCGGGCGTCGCCTAAAAAGAGGTTTAAAAAGAGGTTTTTTAGAGGGGGCCCCCCCCAGGAGCGGGCGGGGCTAGGAGGGGGGCCCGGATGTCTTAAAAAACAGCTTTCCGCGTCAGCGGCACACCGTGGTTTTGTCCCAACCCCCCACCCCGCCCCAAAAACCCCCGGGGGGTGACGGTCCCAGGGGATTTCCACACGTTTAAAAAAAAAAAGGGTTTGTGTCAAGTTTTCCTTCTCTCTGCAGTGCTGTTGTCCTGCGTAGTTTTTTCCCTTAGTCGGCTCTTACGACACCCCGGGATGAATGGGGTGGTGACACTGTTTTCTTAATCCTCACCACACGGAATTATCAATTTATAATAATCAAAAGTATGTAAAACTTAACATATTAATTAATTTGTAAAATAATAGGTAACACATACATAAAATAGAATGAAATAAATTAAATGTTAACTGTTAAATTTTAGAGTTAACTGAAACTTCATCGAACAAATTTTTGTCATGAACTTATTATTTCCATCATCAATATTCAAATGTAATTTGAATATTAATATTCAATAAATAGGTAAACTTTAAACCGTGTTTTTTCATATTTAGATGACGCTTATGCTTTTCAGCAAGATCTTACTAGGCATTGTTTTTTTTAAACTTGGATAATATTAATGAGTAAATATTGTTAAATGTTGTATGGCAACTTTTGCATTTTTTTTAATTAAATTCGATGTGAATAAAAATAGTATTGGATTAAGCCTTTAAATTAATTTAGAAAGCCTTAGAAACTTTGTATTAGCATTTTATTACACTAAAATAACAACTTTAGATAACAAAAACCCGCACACTCCTCTAAATACCGTAAAACATAATCTTCTAGAATTATTAATGAGTTTGAGTCATTGAAATGTCGTTTTAGTTAAAATAAATATTTTTTATAAAATATCGTTTCATCAATGACCCAAAAAATCTGTATTTTTTCAGCGATCTTCTGAATCTGACCTCGACTTCATTACCATAAATTTCAAGTTAAATTCTGACAATATCTCGATATCAATGAAATTGTCCCCCTGATACGTTAACGAATAACAAGAAAGGAAAAAATTTTTTAAAATGTTTATTAAAACAACTGGAATCTTGACAAAATAAGGCTACGCCTGTTTCTGTGATGTAAACAGCCTGAGCAAATTTTTATAATCATTTATCGCACCAGTGATTTATGTGCATAAAAAAATCGAAGAACAGGTTTTTAAAATTTTTACTTGAACGTTAAACATATCTCATGGTATACAAATGTATAAATAATAAAATTTCCAAGATTACATCACGGTATTTGTAAACAATGAAATTGGGAAAATCGACGTCAATCGAAAACCCAAAACTCGAAAGGGGTTTTAGCGAAGTTCAACAAGAGATGGCAAGTTCATTAGCGAAATCCCAGGTTTAATTGAAAATGTCACGTAAACTGTACCGGACTCAGTTTATAAAAGGTGCCTCAGTTGCCTTTGGGAAATTTTTTAATCAGTTTTATAACTTCCTTGATTACTTCCTCACTTAAGTCCGTAACGTGCTCTTTGCAATAACATAAAATATTTTAGGGGTTTTTATGCTTCATGTACGGTACTCCAAAATCCAACTTTTCCTCGTCTTGTCCCGAGCCTCTATAAAATACAAACTTTAAAAAAAAAACTCCTACGACAATTTTTTGTGGGACGCTTTTTTCTGTACGTGTGGAAATCCCTCAGGCCATCATTCCGCCGGGGTTTACTGTGGGGCGGTGTGTCAGAATAAAACCGACTAAATAGGAGAGATCTAGAAACAGTTTTTAATAATAAATCCGGAATTCTTTTCTCAAAAGCGCATGCGCCCCCTTCGATTAAAAACTTTTATTTAGCCGTCGTCCAGGGACATGCAGACACGCTCCCTCGCGTATTGTATCGTATTAAGAAAAAAACTTTATGTGAGTCCTAGTTTAAGTTTTAGTTAGCCAAAAGGTATTACGTGAAATAATTTATGGCCGTGCGCTGCGTTAAGGGGCTTCCAGCCGTAGACTATTCCGTCCATTCGTGCTGTTTCGTTATATTCATAGGCAACACTGGGGTTTGGGCGGTCGCCCTTCCTTACGACTGACCCAAAGGGCCTTTCCGGGTACGGCCCGCTTCAGGGAGTATCTGCACTCCGTCGCTACTATTGCAATGATGACTAGTCCATTTCGCACACACAATCAACACACACACACACACACACACACACAAAAACACACACACACAAAACACACACACACAAACACACACACACACACCACAAACACAGAGCACATAGGATACATCCGACATAGACTGTGGATTCCAGTCAGTTGGTAGGTACATTTTTTACTATGTACTTAATTTATAAAAGTACTAAGTCAATCAAAAGCACCTTAAGTCATTTTTCGAGTTTTTAAAATGAAAAAGTCATTTTAAACAATTTTGTACTGTGAGTAAAATGCCGTACTTTAAACGTTCCCCAACCACAAACCCGAATATTTTTAAATACTGCCTCCTCAACAGTATTTGTTTCGTTTTGTATTAAAAGGTTTTGGGTTTAAATTAAATATGTTTTTTGTCGCTGTTAAAACCATAAAGCTGACGTTTTTAGAGAAAACTCATATTTTAAAAGAATAAGTTTGTATTTTTAAGTGTTCAGTTTTACTATACTGGAATTCAGTGTAGCTGTATTTGATACATACAACTACGCTTTCTTGGGATTCTAATTAGTATTTCAGAGCAACAAAGATATGCTTTTAGGCTTAGGGAGAAGTTAATCGGACTATATTATACAACTGTATTTGTACAGGGCAATGTTCTGAAGTAAGTTTAAGGTAAAAATAGTCTAACAGCAGTCTTGTATATAAATTTAAAGCATTTTGCTGTAGGTAGTCCTGTTTAAAATATTATATGTACTAAATCATGCAAGTATAAAGCAACTGTCATTAACACTGAATGTACGTTGGGTTAGATACATTATTGGCTACTTTCCCAAAGTATCTCGTATAAGCCCATAAAATTGAGGCTGACGAAAATTTTACTGAGGGGCAAGCATATATTAAACTAGAATTATCCCTTGAGTAATTGAGTGAACCGAGGCATCGTAAGGTTTCCTCATAACGTTTATATGTTATTTACATACATATTTTAGGACTATAAAGACGTAGTCGGGCCAAGGGAAAAGTATTTTATAGATAGTCTATCTTAAGCAGCAAGTCCAGCTTGGTGGCTGGACCCAAACAAATGTTGCTATAATTCATGTACCGGATGACTGATACGGTTACCTACACATGAAGTAAAAACCTGTCCGTTATCCTTTATGTGTAAGGTAACGTAATTTTTTAAGGCCGTGTATAAATTCCTTACCCTTGCGAAAATAATATTTCAATGAACATACGACCCCGCCGAAAAATTTCTAATGTGTGCGTGTGTACGTGATACAGAAACGCAATAACGGGATTTTGTTTCGAGAAAGAAAAATATAATAATTGTTTTTAAGTATAATTTTTCTAACCTTTCTTTACTTTAGTATCGAATTCAACATTACCATTTATATAAAGCTGTCATACGCAAAAGACTTTTGTGCTTAACCCTGAATTGAAAAAAGCAATATACATTTTAGACCCTTTCAATTATATTTTTTTCAACTTTGTACTACGTTTTCCTTCGGCGTTCTTTCATTTATAACAGGTTACGATCGTTATAAATTTAGACAATTACGAAAGGGATTTTTTACTCTCGATAAAGAACCATTGTTAAATGTTTATTCAACTACGGGGCTATACTAATCAGCAGAATTTAAAAAATGTTGTACACTTTTTTAATCGGTTTAAGTAAATTTTATTAATTTTTACTTCAATTGAAAGTGCGAAGTAAAAAAAACACAGTGAAACTAGGCACAGAGATCGATTCTAAAATGATAACACTTAAGTGACTTTTATCACCATGTTGACATTAACTCGAGATAGTTGTGGGCAAAAGCTTAGTGACGCCGCAGGCAGTGGCACGCTCGGAAAGCTTGCCTTATCCCGACTTAACGTGGGTAGGGTAGGGGTACTCACTGGGCCCATGGTTGATGAGTTTCTGTATCGGCGTCTGAACGGGAAGGCCAGCAGCCATCACTGGCCGTATGACGGAAGAGGAGGGCTGGAGTGCGTGTGCTGCGCCTAGACGCTAATGAAAGGGTGTAGGGGTAACCAGGTCAGAGAGGTTCCGCTCATTGTTGTGGGTGTGTAAACATGGGGGCAATCGTGCTGCTTATTATCTGTTCCTTTAATACTGCTTCCAATCACGTCGGGGTCACCACTGTGGAGGAACGAGGTGTCATGTCCCTCCAACACAAAGGGAGGATCCTCCGGGCCAGGCGAGATATTCATGCCTGGGGGGCCGCCCGGCCCAACGGTTGATGTTGGGAACTTATATATATATATATATGCTAATCGGCCCAGAGAATTCTTAATATCGCGATACACGATTTGCAACTCTCATGCATGTTCCCTTAGATGGCGCTTTTCCGGACGCATCCTGTAGTGATCACCGCTTGATCGTGTACGAATTCATACCAAGGGTTGCACAGGATCCACAAAAGGCTCCCTATAATTTTAGGGTATAAAACTAAAGGTGCGAACTGGGCTTTGTTTTTGGGTTCACTCTTTGCAACTCATACCAAAGACTTCAGTCGCAGTAGTTTATCAGCTGAGGAAAGCGCAGAAATACTATCAGAAACTTTACTACTGCGACTGAAGTAACTATTGGTCGCGGATCTATCACTAACACTCGTAGATGTGATTGGTGGAATGATAGATTAGCCGAACTACGTAGAAGCTCCCGGAAAGCTCGTAGAAAATTAAAACACTTTTAAAAAACATAACAAACAGGAGATTTGTACAAAATGCTCTCATGCTCTTAGATTTCCGGGTCCCACACAGAGCTGCTGTGGAAAAATCCAAGGGAAACTTAATTCAAAACTTGTGATAAATCGATAGAGAGGGCCCGGGTCACTTTGTATCACAAATTTAAGGCAAATAATAATCGCCTTGCATACATACGAACATAAAAATTTAATAACAGATATCCCAGGAGAAAAACAAACAGCAGAATATCTTTTAGACTCACCGTACCTGACATGACCAAAAAAACACAACGATCACCCCAAAAGATCGGGCAGTGGGCCATCGAACCACCACTATCTCCAAGTCTGATTTACCATTTCAGACGAATTTCTCGGTATAATTAACCCCTTCCCGCTAAACAAGGTTGGGGCGATGATAAAATATCAAACAAAATGAAAAAAAGAAGCTTGAAATATGGGGTGACACGTTTTTCACTGTTTTTAAACGTTGCTTTGCTAAAGGGGAATTTTTCCCTGTATATGGCGGTGCGGAAATATTGTATAATCCCAAAAAAGGGGCGACAACCCACGGATATCTAAATCCTACCCCCCCCCAACAACATTTGTTACCATCGTTGGGAAAGCTTTTAGAACGTCTTGTAGTGCCCCGGCTTCTGCCAGGGGAGTCAAATTTCATATAGAACAATTTGGTTTACTTTGGGGAAAATCGAAACTGGCGCTGTTATATCGGTTAGAAATTTTGCACAGGGTAAAAATTTCATACGTGCTGGCATTTTTTTTAAAATATCGGGGCCCCTTGACAAGCCAAGCCCCAAAAGTGGCCCATGCTGTTGTAAAATTAAAACACGGGGTGTTTTAAAAAATATTTTTTCTTTATCTTTTTCGTACTTTTCACAAGGTAAAACTAACTAAACTTGGGTCACTTCTTTTCGAAGGCGTTTTACAATGGGATGTCTCGGGGATCGGTGCTGGGGTCCATACTTGGGGAAATTGGGCTTCGACATTTTTCTTGCGATACCAATACCATCCGGTGTACTCTGAACGCTATGCTGATGAGGGCTTATTACGGGTGGAATCTGTTTTATAGGGGGGGGCTTGAGAGATTACCAAATAGTGTTTGAACTTGTATCTAAATGGGGTGAACGTAATCGTTAATTTTTGCCCCCAACAAACCTTCCAGTATTTTTAAAAGGTAACCTCAAATCACCGGAGCATTAGTTTGACAAGTTACGTAAAAAATAAAACCACAGTGTGTTATTAGGATTATTTTAGAAATAAAAATTTTCATTATCGCATATTAAAAAAGTTTTGAAAAAACAAAAAAAGTTTTTGTGCATTTCAAGGATATCAACGCGACATGGGTCATCATTTAAAAAATTAAAAATAATACGGAGCTACTTATTTAGGTTCTATGGTTGGTGCACCTGTTGGCCGATAGGGCGACCGTAGGGGCTGTCCGTCGCAAATGTTCAAGGCCAACGGCTTTCACTAAATTCTTGTGTAAGGCATATAGGACGTTTGCACTGGGGGTTTTTCCGGGTTGGGGGGTGTGCTTCCGGTCGATCCGAGGTGCAGAGACGTGCAGCCATGTACATTCAAGAAACCCAAAAAAGGAATGCGATTTTTTGGGCGGCGGGGCGCGGAAAATTAAAAATTTTCTTCAACAGCACCGATGTTTAACGACCCCATAGACGAATGGCAAAAAACGCGGGATGAACCCAAGGGGCCCATCTTTTCCAATTCTTTCCATCTGTTCGCGAACGGGTTTTCGGGATATGCTTGAGGTGGATCCTGTGTCGCTCAATTTTTTACGGGGCATGGGAACTTAAGAGCAAGCTTTTTTATTTAAATAGTCGAGTCACCATTGTGTCAATGCCAACACCCAACTTCACTAGAACGGGCTGTCATATACCTCTGGGAATGATCTTTGGAAATGAAGTAAAATAATGCTGAATGCTTGCAGGTGACATCTGGGCGGTATACTATGGGATCTTGTTCAACTAGGGTGAATTTTCCCTGGTTTTTGGCATTCGCCATACATATTATGAAATCAAAAATAGCTCACGTAGGACCCGTAAAATTTGTGCCGTGGGGCTTCCCTGTTTAAAAATGTGTATGCCCTTTTCTTCATTTTTTCCCCCCGCTTGCTAAAGGGGGAAAAGTGGGGTTTCTGTATTCCAACACTCCAATTTTTTTTGATTTAATTTCGTTGCGGGTTCCAAGACAGTTTTAAATTTTGTCCTGGGACTTCCCGAGTGTCATAACTATATGTGTTGTGGGTCCTGCTGTGGATCCTGGGTAAGGAGTTACAACGGTGGGGGTGGGGTGGATTACCCCCTTATACAATGGCGCTTTAGTAGTTTCCGTTTTTTTGTAGTGGGATTGTCACAAACATATTTTGGAATGCGATGCGATGTGCTGATGTTCCTCTGTTTCGTAGGGAATTTTAAATTCAAAATTCAATAGTAAACCCCTAAATTTTTTTTAGAGTCGCGAATGTAAAATTTTTCTGTGTAATGTTTTTTTGTCTTTTGTCAAAATTTCTACACGTGTCGTTTTTTGATGATTTCACTAAAAAACGCATATAAATACGTGTGGCTTACAGTAATATCATCAGGCAATTTAATGGTTTTCATCGCTTCTGAAAAGCTAACGGGGGCACCGTGATCTTTTAACGGCATTCAACGGAAGAGGATTGCTTCTTTCATGTCCAGAGTTGGTGCATGCGATAATTTGATTATCGGGGGTATGGCAGAGAAAACTTATTCATACCTCAACATTTAGACGATGGGTAGAAACTGTCATCTGACCTGATAATATTGTAATTAATAAGATAATTGTATTTTTTACGTATTTATATATTTGCTAAATAATTAAATTTTTACTATTGTATGTACATTATATTTAAAATATGGATCAAGTGTCTAAACTAAATACAGATAATTTGGGAATAGCTAAAATAAAATAAAAAAACATTTTTTTTTATATATTTTAAATTTTTATCTCATCATATCACATAGACAGATAGACACAGAGCCTAGCCCCGCTCCCTCCTCCTTCCGTGATTCGGGGGATGTGTAAGGGAGGCAATACACTTTTAACTGTTGAGTTGCAGGTATCCAGAGCCACTTACCGCCAGGTCACTCGTTGGCCCCCTTTATCATAAAAAAAGAAAGTATGCAGTGCAATAATGTATATGTACTTTTCAAAAAAGTTTTCATTTACATCAACAGCCTTTAATAGTCCCCTGCTGGAAAATAGGCCTCTTCTTAGAAACGAGGGGGTTGGCTTACTATACCACGCTGGCCAAACGAGTTGGTATAGGGTTTTTGTCAAGTTTTCCTTCTTTTTCAGTGCTGTTGTTCGCGTATTTTTTTCCTTTAGCCGCCTTTACGACACCCACGGGATGAATAGGGGTGATGACACTGTGTTTTTCTTAATCCCTCACCACAAGGATAAAAATCATATATTATGTAGGTATTCTTCATCGTTATGTAAGTACTTCATAGGTTATACTATACCTATATTTAAAAGAAAGATTTTAAAGTTTATATTTTATTGTCTTATGTCAATGGGGTATATACCAATTTCACGAAAAATATCAGTCAGTCGGCAAGCTCCCCGCCGACTGACCTCAGCGACCCAAATGAATTATTATATTTTTTGTGTGTACCAGTTGCCGAGATATTTGAGAATATTAGCTCACGTACATCACTAGATCAGACGTTACCATTGAATTACAGTGAGGGATTTGTGGACTAAAAAAAAGACGCTTCTTTATTTTTGTTCTTTCGCATTGAGTTTCTTCTATTAAAAAATTTCAATGATATTTACCAAATGAGATTACCAAATGTTATTTTGGTAAACCTAAGGGGCTCGGATGAAATTAATAAAAGACGATTTCATTAGAATATCATTGAAAGTTTAAAAACAACACAAAGTATAAAAGGGGTGAAATAAAACAACAAGCCTCAATTAACTATATATGCGCAATTTTACATTTACAATTGAGTTGCAAGTTACAAATTAAAGACAACAATAAATGAAATGCCAAACTCAATGTGTATTTCTACACATAAATCGCCGTCATCTACAGCCGTAACCTTGAAAATATTACCTTTGTAATTGACCCGTAGATACGTGGTAATTTCGAACACATTCGACAGGTACCTACTTGGATCTAGTTGCAAATAGAGTAATCATTGTAGCGCATGTATCAATATTCTCTGTGCTCTGATTGAAATTGAAGTTTTATGAAGCGTAGAGAAGATTAGATGTCCAATACACAACCCGGAGTAACCTATTTTCGTCTAAGGGAAGATTACATTTACATGTTAATCAATCTGAAAGATTTCGCAATTCACAGAGGGTACTATTACCTGATCATCATCATCATCGTCAACAGCCTATCACAGTGAACTGCTGGACATAGGCCTCTTCTTAAAAAGGAGAGTTTAGGCCTACTATAGCACGCTGGCATGACGGGTTAGCAAGGGGTTTGTTTTATGTTTTCCTTCTAAATTGCAGTGCTATTGTCCTTCGTAGTTTGCTCCCTTAGTCGCTTCTTACGACACCCATGGAATAAATAGAAGTGGTGACACTCCGTATTCTTAATCTACACACATCCACAAATCTATATAAACATTGAACCTACTGATCAGTTATTTCAGGTCTTATTGAGATTTAGGAATGGAAACAAGGTTTTTGCCTAACTCATTATGAGATATTTATAATGTATCTAGAAAAATAGCACGTAGATGTACTTGTACTCAGTGTGCTTTTACTTCTATTTATATTTTCTTAATTGTAATTTTATCTTCAGTGCCACTTTACACTCTATAATATGTAATAGGTTTTAAGTTAAGCTAGAACAATGCATTGATAATTTTAAAAGAATGCTAAAGAAGTTTCCTGTCTATCACGGCTGTGGTTACACTATGTATAAACGTTGCAGCATATTGGGTGAAATTAAAACATTAATACAATGAATAGCTAAACTACTGCCTGCCAATTGTGATGATCTCTTTTTACTTTGACGATCCAATATCTATCAATTTGATGTCATGTGATTTTCAACTTCGACCTTCAACGCTTATATTGATTTATACGATCAGGATTGTAATGGACCATGTAATGATGCTAGGACCGGTAGTATTAATACTTCATGTCCATGGTCCATGATCTAGAAAAGTAATATTCTATTAATTAGTAAAATAGTATTACTTTTGTGTAATTCAAACCTATCTTGAACGTCTCCAAGTAGTGGGTTCGATGATCTAGTTGTTCAAATACTCGTAACATATCAGTGCTAAAAATTATTATAGGATTTTGATAAACCTCTTTTTAGTAATGTCATAGAGTAAATAGTATTATTTTTGGTAATATCAATAACAGGTCTGAAAGTAATTTCAATTCAATCAAAGAAAATTTCAAAAATGTTAGCATGATTGTACGTACCTATATTGAAACACACACACACACAACCAAAAATCATTCCATCTACCATGTAAACCTAGTCAACTAAATAGTATAGTTTTTCTTCCTCCAGATGAGGCAGAGCTGGAATCTTTAATAATGGGCCCTAAGAACAAATCTGCTGCTGGTTTTGATTCGATACCTGGGCAATTACTTAAATTATCTAAGCAACATAATAATCCCTCTTTCAACTAAATTATTTAATTTGTGCTTAACGCAAGGAGTCTTTCCAAAAGTTTTCAAGAGAGCTCTTGTAACCCCTGTCCACAAGGGAGGGAAACGAGACGAAAATTTCTAATTATAGACCAATCTCTGTTTACATCACTATCTAAAATTTTTAGAAAAAATTAATAAAACAATCGACTCATGAATTTTCTTGAAAAAAATAAAAACTCTATCAAACTCACAGTATGCTTTTAGGTCGGGGAGAAGTTCGGCAGATGCCGTCAGTGAGCTAATGGATTATGTATCCATTCAGGTTGACTGGAAGAAAAAAATGTTTAGGTATATTCCCTCGACCTAGCCAAAGCATTTGATACCGTCTCGTTTCAATTCTTGTGAACAAATGGATCGCATTGTATTCGTGGAAACGCGCTTATGATTTTAAAAGGACTTCTTAATTGACCGCACGCAACAAGTTAAAATCGGTGAGTATGTAAGTACTGAAGCCCCAGTGGTTTGTGGAGTCCCACAGGGCAGTATACTTGGACCAAGTCTTTCTTGATATATGTATATGACTTATGTCAACAACCTCTTTACAAAGGTCAAATTTTTACTTATGCTGACGACACGGCCCTAGTCTTCCATGGAGGCTCCTGGGATGAGGTTGGGCGTGTCGCCGAAATGGGTCTCCACAGAATCAAAAGGGATGGCTTGCCACAAACTTACTTACTCAAAATCTTTTAAAAACCACATACCTACAATTTTCCATTTCTAAAATTAAACCTGTGAACGTTGATATAAGGGCGCATATATGTAACAAATGTAAATACATTAAATATAGGCTGCTGATGTCCGTCCATAGCTAAATCTACGGATGTGAAATATCTTGGTTTTGTGGATAAAAAGATTAATTTGGCGTCCCATATAAAACCGTTAACAGCTCGTACCAGAAAGCTTATAGGATATTCAAGCAATTGAGGCAATGCATGTAAATTTTTATTATTACGCCCCTGTCTACAACGCTCTGGCAGTTTGGTTTTTTGTTACTGTATTGTGGTTCTGGGGTGGCGCTTGTAAGGGCATTTATGATGCGGTTTGGGAAAAAGCACAAAGATCAATATTGAAAGTCATGACTTTCAGTCCGTTCAGATTTCAACAAAATCTCTGTATACAACTTTTTGAATACTAACAGTAAGACAACTGTATATGCTGCAATTACTTTCAAAGCAACACAAGAAAAATCTTTATCATACTGCGGATATAATAAAAAAGCGTACGATAACAAAAAGTTTGCATATCCCCTCACCGGTCTACAGCCTCTGCCAGACCGGGGAACATGTCTACAGTCTATCTTCTTATATAATAGAATAAATAAATTAACAAACATTCATCCCTTATTTAATCGCGAAGCTAAAATCAAATTAAAGAATTGGTTGCTTGGGATAGACTATGACCAAACTGGAATAATTATTATCATAAACGACTAAAAACTGACCAATACACCTCTCATATCACTCCATATACCTACTTACGTATACATCCAAAACACTTAAATACCATACACACCGCAAACGCGCCGGTACGCTCCACACTACGCACTTTCAGCACATTTACTCATCTCACTGCACTTATTTTGCATAAAAATGTCTGTGTTCCCCATAAGGGAAGAGACACTGACTTCTGTAACACAGGCCAAGAGCCTAGCTCAGCAGTCAGGACTTCACATATACTGTGTATTTTATGTGAATATATTAAATAAATAAATAAAACAAAAAATGTAAGGGTTGTGGTCTAGTGGTTAGTGACCCTGACTGCTAAGCTGGTGGTCGTCATGTTCGATTCTCAACCAGGACAAATATTGTGTGATGAGCCCCGATCACCTCTTTGTGTCTGGGTGTAATTTAACTAACATATATGTATGTATTTATAAAAAATTTAAGTATTTTTAGCAGCCTGGTTACCATTTGTACAGGCTCTGCCCAGTTGGGGATCAGAATCGTTCCGTGTGTAAGTGTGTGCAATTAATATTACCTCCTTTTACTTACCCCCAATTTTTTTTATCCTGATTTAATTATACCAATTTGTCGGTGTGATTAAAATACTTTCTAGTAACAACAATCTCTAAGCATAGCTAAGTTAAGAACTGGTTGCGATTACGAGTATTATATATTTAAAGTAAAATGTTCTGATTTCAAATATTATCAATTTTGGCCGCTACTTATAGTAGGTACATACACTTGCACTGCGGTTAGTAGACGGCCTGGCAAAAGATACCAACGTTGTTGTGGTTTGAATGATTTTGCAATCAAAGTTAAACAGAGCTAGCCCAGTCGGTATACATTTTATAATAAAAAGAATTTTAAATTTTAAGTTACTTTTCAGTAGATATTTGGAGGTTTTATCGCAAGAGGAGTATTCTAAGTACAAATCTTTATTTTTATACAA
>CADEBD010000733.1:0-17065 GCA_902825455.1 Arctia plantaginis | reverse complement strand
TCCAATTAGAACACCATTGATAACATGAGTCGGTGAACTGTACCTACACGGCAGCGTCGCAATGTCGGCGACATCAAAACGACGCCGCCGCCGCCGCCGCCGCCGCGAGCCGGCGAACTTTACATTCTTATTACCTACCTACCAATCACTTCACTTGCTTTTAAAAATCTATTTATAAAGAATGCGATTTTATTCACGTGTTTATTTCGTGAATGCTCGACTAGCTTCCGACCCAGCAGTACGCGTCACTCCTTGAAAAAGTAGTTACCTTGGTTGTCTCGTAATCTTTGTACCGCCCTTACAAAAATTCGGCAGTCTGTAGGACATACACGATTGACTCCATACGTGTCCGTAAAGCAAAAGATGCGTTTTGATAGAGTTTTCCATAAATTAACATCATAGCAGGATATTCCGCGGCTGTGAAGGTCACTCACGGCATTATGGATGTTGATATCGATAACCCAATAAAATTAAAAACTCAAACTCAAACTCAAACTTTCTTTATTTCATAAAATTTTCAAAATTGTTTGAAATCGTCTTCCATGTAGACTCTAAAGTCATAGATCAACACACACAAAAGCAACAATCTCTGTTTTGTCAAATAGTAACCAAATAAATTTAACAAAAATCAAACCCATACAAAATCTATGATATGCCTGTGCCGATCTACAACCGCCCGTTCCCAAGGGGTTGAGCCTTATGAGAAGAAAGGGCAAACAAACTCATGGCCACTCTTTTGCAATTCACAAGTAGATACAATGGCACTATTAAATATATCACAACATTGTTTTGATGTGTGCTAGTATGTCCGTTATTAAGGACTTAAAGGTGAAAAAACAACGAAGAGAAAACAAGATTAAGAAGAACAAACGAATACAAGAGAAAATGAAGTGAAACATAAAAAATAGAAAAAAGAATAAAAAACATACTAGCCACACCACATTTTTACTTAAGAAAGAAATAGCCTGCGCTAATTAATCCCAAGCATTCTTGTCCTCCATGTAATCCACAATCGAGTAGTAGGCCCTCTGGCACAAGCCACGTTTTATTGCGGATTTAAATTTGTTAATGCTCAACTCCTGAATATTATTTGGGATTTTATTATAAAATCGGACACATTGACCTCGAAAAGACTTGTTTATCTTTTGGAGCCTAGAGGCGGGTACAACAAATTTATTTTTATTTCTGGTATTTATGGCATGTACATCACTTTTTTTCAAAAAGCTATCTTTATTTTTGTGAACATATATTACATTTTCATAAATATATTGACTTGCCACTGTCATTATATTTATTTCTTTAAATTTCTGCCTCAATGAACAACGATTGCCTAAATTATAAAGTGCTCGAATAGCTCTCTTTTGCAGCACAAAAATAGTTTGAATGTCGGCAGCATTTCCCCACAGCAGAATACCGTACGACATTATGCTATGAAAGTAACTAAAGTAAACAAGTCGTGCTGTATCAACATCAGTCAACTCTCGGATTTTCCTTACTGCGTATGCTGCTGAGCTGAGTCTACTCGACAATTTATCAATATGTGGGCCCCACTGTAGCTTAGCATCTAGTGTTATACCTAAAAATGTCGTAGTGTCCACAAGGTCCAGCCCGACATCCTTAATTATCACAGTAGTTTTCACTGGCTTGACGTTTGGCATAGTGAAACGTATACACTTAGTTTTTTGTTCATTTAATAGTAAATTGTTGACATCAAACCAATGAACCACTTTCGAAATGGCGCTGTTTACAAATGTGAAATCAGAAAGTGTCCGTTTTAGTCTAAATAATAGTGATGTATCATCTGCAAACAACACAATCTCGAGATTGTCCTTGACAAAGTGAGGTAAGTCGTTAATATATACTAAAAACAAAAAAGGGCCGAGAATAGAACCCTGTGGAACGCCCATTTCTACCACAGAGCCTGGAGACCGCTCACCATTAATATCAACTTTTTGAATCCTATTACATAGATATGAGGCAAGTAGTTCCAGGGCTTTATTTTTGATACCATAGTGCTGTAATTTCCTGATCAGCGTTTCATGAACAACACAATCAAAAGCCTTAGATAAATCGCAAAAGATACCTAGAGAATCGTGGGCATCCTCCCAGGCATCAAATATATGTTTTACTAGCTCAACACTAGCATCAGTTGTGGAGCGACCCCTTGTAAAACCAAATTGTCTATTGTGCAATAAATTATTATTATTAAAAAAACTGTGCAATTGATCATACATAATTTTTTTCAAAAATTTTACTAAATACTGGTAGTACTGAGATAGGTCTAAAGTTAGTTGGGTCAGATGTACTACCAGATTTGAATAAGGGAATAATTTTACTAGACTTCATAAGATCAGGAAATACACCACTATCAACACATTGATTAAATGTAAATGACAATTGATTAGCCACAAGAGATATAATTGTCTTAGTAATTAAAACAGAATTTCCCCATAGGTCGGTTGTTTTTTTAACATTAATAGTGTTAAAGGCTTTAATAATTTCAAAGGGGGACACATATTGGAACTTAAATTCACTATCAATTCTTCTAACATTCTCTTTTAAAATTGATTCTGCAAGGTATGGTGAAGAGTTCAAAGATTTAGTAGTTGATACAGGAATGTTAGTAAAAAAATTCTCAAATGCAGCAGCAACCTTAGCATTTGATGTGATAAATTTATTGTTTATGTTTAAATTAAATTCATTATCACGGTTTGGATCTTTGCCAGTTTCACTATTAATAATTTTCCAAGTGGTTTTAATCTTATCATTACTACTTTTAATCTTTGAACTAATAAAACGAGACTTAGCCAGTTTACAAAGTTTCCTAAACAACTTCGAATATTCTTTAACATAATTATGAAACTGTTCACTTTTATTATAATTCCTCTCATCGTATAGCTCGTATAATCTTTTCCTACTTTTGAGTAAGCCAGGGGTAGCCCATTCACTAAATGTGGCGTTACCTTTAACCACTAGCGTTTTTGGTGTAAAAATGGTGTTAAATGTTGAAGAGAAAGTTTCAAAAAAACTATTATAATAAGTATTAGGGTTATTCTCTACACAGAGTACTGAATTATTAAAAGCAGCTTTAAGTTTATCCTTAAAGTTTTCACAACGCTTTGCGGTTTTAGGTATCACCACAATTCTTTTTTCTGACACTTTTTCATACCTATCACAGAAAGATACTAATTGACCACAGTGGTCAGAATGTAATTGATTGATTATTTTCTTGTCCTTAATAACAATATCTGTAAATATATTGTCCAAACATGTGGCAGTGGTGGCAGTGATTCGTGTAGGCTCCAAGAACAAGTTCTTCAGATTGTATGATTGAAAAAGTGCCTTGAACTTGGTTACTATACTTGAATTTTCCAATAGGTTAATATTGAAGTCACCACAGATGATGACCTTCTTTTTTGATCTTGTTACTTTAACTAATACTTCATCCATAACACGTTCAAAACAATCATACATAGCTGAAGGAGGTCTGTATACACATACTACTATGAAACCTTTTAGTTCTAAACAGGCTATTTCTGTAGTTCGCTCAACTGATAAACTAACAAAAAACACAAAGACTGATAATGCACTCACACTACACTACACACAGAACCTAATAGTGACTTTTCAAAATAAAATTAGCAGGACTCCTTACATTACGAAGTCTTGCGCACACGATAACATTAATTGTTCACACCATTGCCGTGTATTATGACGAAAGCAATAAGACTAAACAATTATTACCACAAGAAAACTTCTCTAAACAAATATGTATCTCATAAACAACAACAATATTATTATTACGGTTATTTGTCGTGAGCGCATCTACAAGGATACGGAATAGCATAAGCTCGCCGGTGGCCAAGGGCCGACTGACTGTCCTTACTGGATGAACTAATTAAAAACGCGTGTTGCATCGTGATGACGTAATAATCAACATATTTCGTTCGATTCGGGTGTAGTAAAAGCGGCAACGTGTGATTACCGCGCCGCGTATACCTACAGCTGATCGCCGCCTGAGGTCAATGTATTATGACTGCATGTACACATGATGTTGCAATTTACGAAACACAAAAATGAGTCCTGTGGCTAAACTACTGGATATATTTTGTTCATATTTTGCAAATCGCCTAGAAATTAAGGGTAGAATATGTGGCTTAAGTATTTGTGAAAGGAAATGAAACTCTCTGTATATATATATATATTCAATTTTAAGTTTATAACTCTGTATTTGGAATGAAATATACATGTATGTATGACTGAGGTGTAAGTGGTGTTCTCTGAAGAGTCCCTTAGGTTGCCCACACGCACACACGTCTGTACCCCTCTGATTGTCGACAAGGCGTCTTGAGGTAACCCAAATCTCGTGAATATCTCCGCTGGGTAAGCCGGTGAGTAGACCGCCTGACAGGTTCAGTGGTTACATGTTTACAGCGGTACACTTTTTTTTTATTAAGAAAGACAACTCCCGCTCTAGTAATATCGCGGGGGGAATACTTTACCTGGTAGTTTCAGAGGACGCCGTTTTTATACATTTCCATTCGATGTAAATACATTTTTGTATGCGAGCAAGGTCTATAGTATTATTTTTATTATTAAATATATCGATATGTGGTTAAAGAATTTACATTCTCAAAAAGAAATTTACATTTCACTTACATGAGAATATGTTTTTCAATTACACACACACTGATAAAATATATACACTTGATCACTCAGACATTTAAATATTGTATTATTTTCGTTAAACAATTTACAATTTGGATTGTTACATTAACGTTTTGATATCAATTACTCATTTATGTAAGTACTCAATTAATCCCAAACTAGAGACACACATATGAGTATACACTCGCTTAGGTGTGAATAATGCGAACTAGAGGAGATGATACAGGTTAGGAAGACAGTGGTACTACTGCTTTAATTCACAAGAATTTATACTTAGGTAAGAATAAACTGTATTGTACTCATTCCATTTTTTTACAAAGATACAATAAAATAAAAATGAATATCTTACAGGCATCCTTTTGATCTTACGCAAATCGTCACTCCACCTGGCCTGAGGGCGTCTTACACTGCGTTTGCCCATTGGTAAGATAGCTGGCAGGAGATGGAAGCGAAAAGACGAAAATCGATCGAAGTGGCTTGCAATAGCAGAGGCCTATGTCCAGCAGTGGACTGCGATAGACTGATGATGATCCTTTTGATTCAAAAATCCACAGTACATTTACGTTAATCGATTTATGCGTATTTAGAATTCATGGCCGCGGATTACTTTATAGGGGGTGGCCTGTTTCTTCTTTTGCATTCTATACCTGCCGTAAAAAAGATACAAATAAACACTCGTAGTTTATCTCCGACGGGGATAGAAAGAGACGCATTAAACGCACACATTTTGCCGACTATTAATTGGCTTTTGTTTTACTTACCACCAGATAATAGTAAAATATCATGTCAAAAAACACTTTATGTTGCCAAAAATAGTAATTGATCACCAACAACCTCATTTTAATGTGAAATTTTAACCAAAAATTTACATTTAGCTCTCCCATTGAAGCAAATGATACGCAAAGTAATCGTAGTTAACCTCGACAAAGTAAATGTTCACCAAAATTTAACCACATTTTACAACAATGTACAAAAATTACATGTTATACTCTTATATTAGAAGAAAGGCCACGAAGTTCCTACTTTCCTGGTGGTTTAAAAAGAAAATAACCTGTTCAAAGTTGAAAGTAACTTAGTTTGTACACTGGGATTTGGTGAACTTATACTACAAGTGTTCGAATAGAATTTAAAGTGCAGTCATGACTAAAACAGCTAGGACCATTGTAATTTTAGACTATTTTTGTTTAGGGCTGCAAATTACTTTTGGTGGTCATTATATTTAATCCCCTAGTAATTAAACCCCACTTACGTAATACGTGGTAAGCTTAATCCGTCAATCATCATCAACAGCCTTTAACAGTCCCCTGCTGGACGTAAGCCTCTCCTTAGAAAGGAGGTTTTAGCCTACTATATCACGCTGGCCAGACGGGTTGGTATAGGGTTTGTGTCAAGTTTTCCTTCTCTCTGCAGCGCTGTTGTTCCGCGTAGTTTTTTCTCTAACCGTTTGATGAACATATATTTCTAATACATACGTTTTATAGATTAATTACTCACAGGTACAGAGTAAATGATCGGGCTTATTATACAATATTTATCCTGGCTGGGAATTGAATCCAGGACTTGGTTTAGCAGTCAGAATTGCTATCAACTAGACCAATAGTTTATACTATAAAACATGTAATGTTAAAGTTACAATTTAGGAGTTAATGTACGGAATGAAATGTGGTTCGAACCTAAACTTTAAGGTAAAAGTCCAGTTTTCTAGTTAAAATAAAGCCATCCCATAGAAATGTTTTATATTAAATAGCTTTATTAAAAATTAAAATTTAAATATACATTTGTTTTAAGACTGATTAGATTTCGTTCTTAACTGTAATCCATCAAAGTTAAACCTTTGATTAAAAATAATGTTCAGAGAATTTATCATCGGAAAAATGTAACTCAATTTACACTTTATTTAATTAAGCTCACATCAACAACCCTTTTTTCAGTCAACCTTGAAGGTACGTTCTGAAAGTAACTAGACCCATCTACATCGATATTGATCTACCACTAGCGTACCTAAACCTCAGGTTTAATATAAATAGGTTTTGACAATATATCAATGTCACCCAAAAATAATAACTATAATAATAACGTCACACATCACACACACGGCCGTCTGATCCCAAACTAGGTAAAGCCTGTACTATGGTAACCAGAATGCTGATAAACATACTTATATATATCTAAATACAAACATATTGTAGACAAATTACACCCAGACACACAACAAATGACCGTGCACACAATATTTTTCCTGGGTGGGAATCGAACCCACGACCTCCGGATTAGCAGTCAGGGTCACTAATCAATAGACCAACAGGCCAACTTATTTACATCCAAGTCGACTGCACGGATGACGTAGTGGTTTAAGCAGTCGCCACGCCGCTTACTACTACGCTGAGTGCTGTGGGTTCGCTCCCCACATGGGACGACACTTTGTGTCATCCACAAATTGTTGTTCTGAGTGTGGGTGTTCTTTGTGACCGTTTATGTATGTTTGTAAAGTCCCCCGCGACACAGGATATATTGCTACTGCGGGGGTTGTTGTTTTTAGAAAAAAGAAAAAGTATGGGTTTGAGCTACCACGTAGGCTGAATATTATTGCATTTAAGTTTGACATCTATGCGCTGAAATGTAATAAGTTATGATGAACATTATACCACGATTTTCTTAGACTCCGCTAAACTTGAGTGAACTCAGTTTAACATAATTTTTTCCTATATCAAGTTTTACCTCCTTTTTTTTTTTGCGTGCGGAAATCCCCTCGGATACCACCTATCGGTGGCATGTCGGACTCGAACCGACTAAAACCGCACGCCGTCTCGGGTACTAATAGCTGGGGAACCAGATATACCCTAGAAAGGAAGTCCCTGGTACCCCGACATACCTCACAGAACAACAGGTAGACGACCCCCCCCGTGTGGGAACTCCATGTTCCCTCTGCTCCCTGGAGAAGTTATACCTCCTATCCGTTCCTACAAAAACATTAAAATTAATAGTCCAACCCTCATTGATATTACACAGCCGTATCTGGTTCATTCAGTTGAATAATTATTGACATCATTGAGATAACAGCCGTCAAGCGTAATAACAGGTGACAAATGTTGTTCTTAATTAAATTGTCATAGGGCAGATGGCTCGTGTCGAGATGAGTAGATGCGACGTCGGCTTGAGATGACACATGCTCTTTAGAATGACGTGTATCTGTAATAGCCAACAAATGTATGTATTAATCCAAAGCAACATAGTTAATAGGAATTCATGTGTAAATTCTACTAAAGAGTCTTTATTAAAACATATTTATAGACTTTTACTAATTGTATTGGAATTTTCAAGACTTTTATGCGTGTGTAACGTTTGAGTCGCGGTACTGCTACTGATAGTACACTGTTGGACATAGGCCTCTTCTTAGAAAGGAGGTTTTGGCCTACTATACCACGCTGGCCAGACGGGTTGGTATAGAGTTTGTGTCAAGATTTCCTTCTCTTTGTAGCGCTGTTGTCCTGCGTAGTTTGCTCCCTTTGTCGGCTCTTACGACACCCACGGGATGAATAGGGGTGGTACACTCTGTATTCTTAATCCATCACCACGCGGACACTTAATCCGCATCATCAAGCGTATAAACATAAGCAGCAGGACATTCAAGCATATCTTAATTAATTATAAAAAATTGCAAAGAAAAATAATTGGAATCACTTGTGATGATTTTTAAACAAGCAATCATCGTTAACGGTATTAATATTTGAACTGATGTATCATCACCATACCATTACGAAGCAAGTGGCCGATTATTTCCTAAATCGTAAGAAAATTTACTAAAAAGTGTTTATTTCGAGTTACATGTATAGTTGTGAAAATGGTCGGGATAAACAGGATTGCAAGGTCGGCGTACATTTTGAAATTTTCTTCAAATGTTTGTGACTGTCCAACTCCTAATCCCACCGTGCACAGAAGAGTGACAGCCACTTACTTACCTCACCTTCGCAGATAATCTTTGATGGTTTAAGTTATGGGTGACAAGCACTATGTAAAGTAAATGCTAGCACTTAGAGGTTTATGTAACACGTTGTATCTTTCAGTTATATCGTGATTTATGTTTTTACATATCAGAAAAGTTTTCGGCAAAATCGTGGCAGAGAATGATTGAAATGGCTTTGACAGATGGGTTCAGGATTCTCGCGTGAATTTTCTATAGTGGCTAGAAGATGGTCATCGATAAAGAAGGTCAGATTTTAGTGTATACTCTTTTCCAATTGAACGCTTATTTAATGTAAATGATGACTTTTTCAACTTAAATAATAGGTCTTTACCTATGATTGCCGTTTTGTATGCAATAAGTGAAAGTACTTATTTTTTCAAACTTTTTTATTTCTGTTATTCGAAGTAATCACCCATGCAATCGACGCATCTTTGCCAACGCATTGGCAGTTTATTGATGCCCTTCTTGTAAAAATCAGCTGGACAGGAGGCAACAAACTCTTCAAAGGCATTTGTACTGCCTCTCGGGAATTGAATTTTTTACCTACTAAAAAGTTGTCTAAATTTTGGAAGAAGTAATAGTCGGTAGGTGCAAGGTCTGGTGAGTATGGCGGATGAGGGAGAGCTTCCAACCCCAGCTCTTGCAGCTTGGAGACTGTCTCTTGCGCAGTATGGGGTCGTGCGTTGTCGTGAAGGAGCAGTGGGGACGACCGATTGACCAAAGCTGGTTGCAGATGTGACCGCCAGACCTTGCACCTATTTCATAGGTAAAGACCTAATAAATGCTTAGTTTCTAACCAGCTTTAATGTGATCATTTAGACACCCGATTTCATGTAATTGGCCCATCGTTGTTTATTTATATAATAATTAGAATAGTTAAAATACCAAGTCGGTAAATCACCTTTTTCAAAAATACAATAATTAAACAATGCTAGGTATTTTTAGCGTTGATGTATTCTAAGACGTGGGACCTGACGGATTAAGAATAAGGAGTGTCACTATCCCTATTCGTCCCGTGAGTGTCGTAAGAGCCAACTACCCAGGACAACAGCACTGCAAATAGACCGAAAATTGACACAAACCCCGTTAAGCCAGCGTGGTGTAGTAGGCCTAAACCTTCTTTCTAAGTCGAGGCCTAGGCGAGGCCTATGTCCAGCAGAAAGGCTGTTGATGATGTTGATGATGAAGAAAATGGCGAAACATCTATTGAAATGCAAGAAGACAATACCCTTTATTCTCTGTGCTTTAAAATGTTAATTAACAACTCTGTTTATGTAAATGTATACTTCCAAGGCTACTTAAATATATTCGAGATTAGTCTTTGCAACCTGTGATCGTGTTTGACACTGCATTGGCATTAATATTATATTATTTATGTCTAATATTCTTGAGAAAGCCTTTTATTTCTATATATATATGTGTAATTATATTCGTATTAGATTATAATGTTTATGTGCAATTGTATAATGCCTGTTGGTCTAGTGGTTAGTGACCCTGACTGCTAAACTGGAGGTCGTGGGTTCGATTCCCACCCAGGACAAATATTGTGTGATGAGCACGGTCATTTTGTTCTGTGTCTGGGTGTAATTTATCTATAATATGTATGTATTTAGAAATATATAAGTATGATTATCAGCAGTCTGGTTACCATAGTACAGGCTCTGCCTAGTTTGGGATCAGACGGCCGTCTGTGAGTTGTGTGATATATATATAATATTTATAAATTTTGCTTGGTTTTATATAAAATATATATTTATAATCAGTGATAACAATTATAATCTCGGTGCACCTACCCTAAAAGATTTCTACACCACCTAAAGGTTGGCTTAATTGCGGATTTCATGAATCTGCGGACTTAATGCCCAGGGCATTAAGTCCGCCGATGTACATAAGTGCAAGAAGATGTCAAATAAAAAAAGCCTTAATCTATTTGAAATAAGAATAATTTATTACGATTCCCATAGAATCCCCAGGTAGGTATATATTACTGTTTATTTTATATTATATATTCATCGAAGCTGAGGATACACGCAAAGTACACGTTATTTAGTAAGAAAACTAATGATAAAAACTTTCATTACGTTGCTAACGAACTAATAAATTTACTTTTACGATATGTTCAGATGGTGAGAATTTATTTTACTAAGTCCTTACCATAAACTTATTCAATGTTTCCATGTGAAATACCTCCGGATCCTGTCCTGCAAACAAATATATGCAAACGTAGATTTCAGTATTTCTTACATGAAGCGTCTACAGCCAACAGAAGTTCATTTTATTTCTGATTATGAAGAACTTATAGAAAAACAGGGAAATATTTTTTATGTGTATGATACTATTATACCGCTGCCGTCAAGAGTAACTATCATCGGCGGCCTTGCAATTTATGGTGGTTGGGCCTCTGATGACCTCATGTACTTAATGAAATATAATGAAAGAATTGCTTAACATAGGGTTTCTGGCCAGGCCATGGCATCACTTCCGTCTGGATGTATTGAAGCATGACTCTCCCACGGTTATACCAGCTTTTAATCCCGTTTGCCCATCCAAATCTTGCAGTACAACTTATCCTATCTCCCTTCTTTATTCGGTTTTATTACCTGATCTTATTTTCCTTCATTGTTCGTCTGAAGACAATCACATATTGCAAGGAAGATCGAAATAAGTCAGGCCAAATCTATTTGCAATGCTACACGTTAAACTACAGACCTCAAATAAAACTTCGAAAAAGTAGGAAAAAGATATGGGAATTGGTGTTGGGAACCTACTGAAAGTTCGATGGTTTAACTACCGTAAAGGAATGCAGTCTATTTGCGTAGCTATCATGGTCAATAAGATTTTGTGTAGAAGAAGTTAGGAAGTCGGTAAAAGGATACGGCTGATAGATATTCGTAAGAGCCGACTAAGGGCAAAAACTACGCAGAACAACAGCAGCACTGCAGAAAGAAGGAAAACTTGACACAAACCCTTTTTTTTTTTTTTTTTTTTTTTTTTTTTTTTTAACGTGTGGAAATCCCCTCGGACCGTCACCCCTCCGGGGTTTGCGGCGGGGTGGTGTGTCGGACTCGGACCGACTAAAACCACACGGTGTGCCACTCTGCGCCTGTAACAGGAGGGATCCGGGAACAGCTGTTGTTAAGACATCCGGACCCCTCCTAGCGCCAGCCAGCTCCTGGTGCGGGCTCCGTCTCAATGTATTTTCCTCTCTTTAGGCGACGTCCGGCACACGCGGACGCCGCCCCCTCGCGGCTGGCCAAACTAATGCGGGTGGAGGGGAAACCCACCCCGTCCACCCGCGGCCACACTCAGGGCGGCATGAGGCTGTGGTAGGCGGGCCTCCGCCGCCCGGTTCGCCGGCGGCGGATCGGGTCCGAGTGGAGGTCGTCCTCCCGGGCCCTCTCCGCCGCCTCCTTCCGCGAGATTACTACCTCGCAGAAGGTTGCGACCGCGGTAAAACAACTGTCGCTACCGGCCATGGAGCGTACTACGGCCGGTAGCGAGAGATCCACTCCGATGACTGCAGTGAGGGCCCGGCGCTGCGCCGCCCATGCGGGGCAGACCGCCAGCGTGTGCTGGGCCGAGTCCTCACTGCAGTCGCAGTGGTGGCAGGCGGGACTCAGTTCCCTCCTAGCGACCGTGTGCAGGTACTTTCCGAAGCAACCGTGCCCGGAAAGCACCTGCGTCAGTCGGAAGGAAAGGGTCCCGTGCTGCCGCCCTGCCCACTCGGCGATGACCGGTTGGAGAGCCTCCACGGCGGCGAAGCCAGCGCGTGGAGTCTCCAGCCGGAACGACCAACGAGCCATCGTGGCTCGGCGAGCGGCTTCGCGCCACTCGCGCACATCCTCGGGCGGAGGGCGAAATCCGCTCTCCGCCCGGAAGTCAGCCACTCGCCGATAAACTTCGGCGAGCACTTCCGCCTCCAAATCCCACGGGGGAGTTCCGGCCAATGCGCATGCCACCTCCGTCGAAACGTTGCGGTAACCGCGTATGGCTCTGACCGCCATTACCCTCTGAGGGCGCCAGAGGCGTACCCTATTCTGGGCGGTCAGAGCCGCCGCCCACACCGGTGCACCGTACAGTGCCATTGACCGGACAACCCCCGTGTACAGCCGTCTTGTCGCGACGCTGGGTCCACCCATATTGGGCAAAAGTCGCCCTAGGGCAGACGCAGCGCCGACCAGCTTTGGAGCAAGCTGTCGGAAGTGCTCGTCGAAGAGCCACCTCCCGTCGAGGATCAGGCCCAGATATTTCATCTGGGCCCGAACCGGTACGAGGACCGAGTTGACCACGATTGAGGCGCCAGGGGGTGGACCACGACGGGGCCCATGGAATAACAGGGCCTCCGTCTTATCTAGGGCCACCCGTAAGCCCAGTGCCTCAATGCGCCCGACCACCAGGGAGACTCCCCCTGTGGCCAGGCGCGCCGCCTCTTGGAAGTTTGCCCCCCGGGCTGTCACGAGGGTATCGTCTGCGTAACAGATTACACCCAGCCCGGGGGGGAAATCGGCGCGAAGGGCCCAGTCGTACCCTATGTTCCACAAGAGGGGTCCAAGAACAGACCCCTGTGGAACACCGCACGACATGGGCCGACTCCTCAAATTACCTTCTCGGTCCTCGTACACGACGGTACGCTCCTCTAAATAGTCTGCCACCAGCCGCCTCAGGTACTTTGGCACCCCATGATAGTGGAGTGCTTCCCTGATGCAGCTGAATGGCAGACTATTGAATGCGTTGGCGATGTCCAATGACACCGCCAACAGCACGCCGCCACAGCTCACAGCCTCTTCGGTCACGGCCCTCAGGCGCAACACAGCGTCGACTGTCGAACGCCCCGCCCGAAAACCAAATTGGGCGTCCGACAGATCGGGGCCCACCTCGCAAAGGTGCCGGACGATGCGGGCAGAAAGAACCCTCTCAAACAATTTGCCCGCCTCGTCCAGCAGCACGATGGGCCTATAGGCCGCGACCGAATCGGCAGGCCATCCCGGCTTCCTCAATAGGACCAGCTTCCCGCTCTTACAGCACTCAGGGAAACGTCCCGACGCCAAGCTAGCGTCGAACACCTCCCCGAGGCGGTCTGCCAAGTGGTTGAGGGCCAGGGCCAGCACTCGGGCCGGTACCCCGTCTGGCCCAGGGGCGGTGTTCTTGGAACGGATCCGTAGAACAGCCGCCCCTACCTCCGAATCCCGGACGGGCGGAACATTTTCCTCCCCGTGCTCCCCGTCGTCTCCGGCCAAGGAGGCCATCGCCGGGGGAGTGTGTTCCGCTCGTTGCGGGAAAAGGCCCTCAACCACTTCTCGCAGGAAGCTGGGCTGGAGAGTCTCCGTAAGGGGGGGGGCCCGACGCGCGGAGCTTTTGTCGCACCGCGCGGTAAGGGCGACCCCAGGGGTCACGATTAAGACCCTCCAGCATCTCCTGTCTTTTTTCTTCTTTGGCGCGGCTAATGGCCAGCTTCAGAGTTTTCCGCGCCCGTCGGTACTCCTCATGAAGCCGGTCCTCCTCACCGTCTCCGCGGTGACGCCGCCGACTGCGCGTGTAGGACCTCCGGGCACGTGTACAGGCCGCACGGAGGTCCGCCAGCTCCTGGGACCACCAGTAGACCTCCTTCCTTGGAGGCCGACGACCTCGAACGCGGGGCATGGCCGCATCGCATACATGCGTAATCGCATCGCGAAAGCGGCCAGCCCCCACGTCGACCTCCTCGGTCGGAGCCTGAGGAGACAGCCACGAGTGAATTATGGCTGCCTCCTCTAGTAGGTCCCGGTTCAGCCTGGCAACAGCCCACCGCGGAAAGCGGGATAAACGCCGCGCCACGTGACCCCTACTGGAGTCCTGGGTCCGGGAGAGCTCAAATCGGATATACAGGTGATCCGAGAGCGTCTCAACCTCTTCCAGGACACGCCAGTTCCTTACTCGTGCGGCGAGGGCAGGGGTAGCGAACGAGAGGTCCACTATCGACCCCCCCTGCTGTCTCACGCACGTGTTGGTGGAGCCTCTGTTTAGAAGACAGAGGCCCACCGAGGCCGCCCACTCCTCTACGGCCTCGCCCCTGGCGTCCGTCCTGGGGGAACCCCACGCAATGGACTTTGCGTTGAAGTCCCCCAGCACAAGGACGTGCCCAGACGCTAGTCGCCGTATCGAGGTCTCCAAGCTGGTCAGGAAAACCTCGAAGTCGTTCAAACTCCGGTTGGGGGAGAAATAGACACCATATATGGTGATCCCCCCCCACTTGACGGCAACATATCCAGTGCCCTTGTCTCTTAGCGACAAGGGCGGGGAATGAGCCGTCGTGGAACCGACGACTGCCACGGAGCCGTCCCAGTCACCCATCCAGTTTGGACGGGGAGGGACAGAATAGGGCTCCGCGACTACGGCAACACCTATCGACCACTGTGCCATGGTTTGCAGGAAGAGATCCTGCGCCGCGGCACAGTGGTTCAGGTTCGTCTGGACCAGGAGGTTGGAGACTTGATCCATTACTGGATCGTCTCTACAACCTCCTCCATGGGCGACGACGTCGACGCACGAACTATATCGGAGGCAGCCTGGGTCGACTGGCTAACCCCCGACGTCTGCCGAGAACTGCGGGGAGGCTTGCAGCCTCTCTGCCCCATCTGGTGATTGGCGGGCTTATTGCCCGCCGCACACACTGGGCAGTGAGGGGCGGCAGAGCATTCTGCCGCCTTATGCCCCGGTTGACCGCAGCGGAAACACAGTCCGCCGCAGTCAAAACAACTGTCGCACTTGACGCGCGTGTGTCCCGCGGCCAGGCATTTAAAACACCTCATCGGTCTCGCCGCCAGGACTGTGATCCTGGCGCTCACGAAACCGATGAGCAGCCTGCCGGCGTCGGCCAATACTTTGGCCGACGCTACGGGACAGCTGACCCACACGGCGCCAAGCCCTCCTGGACCGGGGCGGATGGTGCCGACCCTGACGTTGTCCGCGCTGCACCCCGTCTTCTCCCGGATTACAGCGCGGACATCTTCGGCCGTCACTGAGTCGTCCAGGCCCGAGATGCGCAGTTCCGCGCACTTGGTAGGCCTGGCGACCCTGACACCATCAGTGGCCGCAAATATTCCCCGCAGCCTCTCGGCGAAGGAGTCCGCCGTCTTTGCGCCTTCAGCCCCAGGGAACTCGAGGACTCGAGCTCCCGTCTGGGCGAGGCGCATCCTGACCCCTACCGTTCCAAAGTCGTTAGCGAGGCTGTCCCGGGCCTTTTTAAACACGGCCGCGTAGGACAGCCCGCCGTCCGCCGCCTCCGGGGACACGGTCACCACTACAGCCGCGGTTTTGGGCGGCTGCAGCTTCCGCGGCCTCTTTGTGGAGGCCGTTGCCACCGGTGGCGAAGGCTGGGCCTGGGCTGCTTTTTTGGCAGCCTTTTTGGCCCGCCTTCGGGACTTCTTGGAGCCCCTCGCCTCCTGCCAACCCTCGTTGGAGGTGGCAGGTGCGGAGGGGCCAGGCAGGGGTGTCGGAGTGGGGAGCGGAGGGAATGCCACTCCGCTCCTCGGCGCTGTTTTAGGCCCCGTCTTGGCCGGCGCCTGGAGATGTGCCTTGGCCGGCGCCTTAGCCGGTGCCTTGGCCGGCGCCTGGGCCGGTGCCTTGGCCCCCCTCCTCGGCTTTTGTGGAGCCGATGGAGTAGGGGCAGACGCCGCCGCCGCGTAAGAAACGCGGCCTCCCACAACGGGGAGCGCGGTCGGAGCGGCGGCCTTGGGCCGCTGTGCCTACGCGAGCGGGGGGCGCATAATCGGCGCAGGGGGCAGTCTCGCCTCCAGGCCAGCCAGGCGTCCGTCCAGCATATTCCCAACTGCGATGAGGATTTCTCGCAGTTGGGAGTCAAATGCCCCTGAGTTGGTGGTAGGGGCAGGCTGGGACGCGGACGGGGGCTTCCCGCTCGGGGAGGTTCGCCTGGAAGCGGGCGAACTGAGCGCTCAGCTCGTTCACCCGCTCCGTCAGCTTCTCGTTGGCCACCTGCAGGCGAGAGACGTCGCCCGCTAGGCCCTCCACGACCTCCGACAAAGCGGAGGAGGAGTCCTTAAGGGCCCTCACAAACGAGCCCTTAAGGTTCACGGATTTGGTGGCCACCTTGTCGATGACGGCCACCGCCGCTTTCGCCCTCTCCTGCACGGACACGGGAGCCTGGGGGGCATTTCCCCCCACCGGCTCCCGAACCTTGAGCAGCAGATCCGCGATCTCCTCCTCCGCTACGGCCTCGCCGTCCACTCGCACGCTCCTGTAGGACTCCGCGTTTGAGAACGCGGAGCCTGACGGGGTCGAGACCGAGGCCGAGGCCGGTTTACGCGCCCTCCCTCGGCGGCTGCTTGCCACCTTTGGTGGCATCATTTCGCCGGACGTGTCGGTCCCCTCTTCCCTGGAGCGTCCGCGTTTCCGGCTGTCGCTCCGCTCCGCTTCCATGGCCTCCTGTGCCAATCC
>CADEBD010000732.1:0-16894 GCA_902825455.1 Arctia plantaginis | reverse complement strand
TTTAAATTTGGGTTTTCATTTAAGTAATATTTATTAAAATAAAAAAAAAAAATAAAAATTTTAAATTTTTTTTTAATAAGATAGCAGTACATTATTTTCTTGTTTGTTTATTATTCTGTCTTGATAAGCGGTAAATTTGAAAGCAACATGCCGGTGGAAACTCGAAAAATTAAATTTAGCATTATATTTGAAAAAGGATATCACATTCTATAGTACATCACGGATATTATATTCAATAAAATATTTAATTTGGGCACATCTCTAAACGCCCGTTTAAAAACACGTGCATTGGTTTATTCTAAAAACTTACAATTTCCCAAAATTTTTTAAAATTTGGTTTGATTTAATAGTCATACGATTTCATTTTCTGACCCTCTTCCTGCAATGAAAAAATCACCTTGTTTTATATCTATTGGACATCTACTACTAGGGTTCCTTCACATATGCAAAAACAAAAGACTCTGTCACGATACTTTGCGCGTGGTACGCGTTGGACTGGGAAATACCTCGTCGTAGGGGTTTGGGTAACGATTTGGGACCTTCTTTTTTTGACAAAAAGTTTTTCATAAGACCGACAACTGCGCTTGCCAATGGGAAAAAATGACCTCGGTGATATTTAGTTCGGGGGCTTAAACCAAGCAAAAAGCGAAAGAAAAAAAATTTTAAATTTAACCATATTATTGAAACTTTATTTAATATTAGCGTGGTTTCCTGCAAGTTTGAAGAACTATAAGAACCATTGTGGTTCTGATCTTTTATAGTTTTAAAAATATTGACGTAATAATAATTTTAAAAAGCAACGATCCACCCAACAATGTAAAAAAGGGCTTTGTGTAATTTCTAACAAGAAAAGTCTAAAAACTTTTCTGCCTTTTTCGGTTAACTTTCATTCATTTGTACCTGTATGAATGCCAAAAGATTAAAAAACCAGAGTAGCCCAGTAGAAATTTTTTTACTGGGTCTCTGTATTAATGCTTTTCCATTTCTTCATTAAAAATAAACGAAATGTTTGCCGGTTTCTCAAAAATTTTCTGTATGTTTCTCAATGTATTACATAAAAACGTCCTTTTGGTACGGATTAAATAAAAGGTTCCCAACCCATTTATCTCGTGGGGGTCGTAAGAGGGGACTAAGGAAGCAAACTCGCAGACAACAGCCCGCAGAGAGAAGGAAAATTGAAACAAACCCTAATTCAACCCGTCTGGGCCCGAATGGGAAGTATGCCAAAACCTCCTACCTAAGGAGAGCCCTTGCCAATGGACTAGTAAAGGGTGTTTATGATGATGATGATGATTACTAAAGCGACTATTACTTTGCTTAGAGTAAGCCTATACAACAAACTTCAAAAAACTTACCCCAATGTTTTATCTCTTTAAGCTTCTTTAAGCATTAAAACCCCAAAAAAACCGAAATACAAATTTGAAAAAAAAATATCTGTTTTTGTTAGTAAACTGTTTACCTGAAATTTTTTATTTAACTATACTGTCGTGATGGGAAAAATTGTTTTTAGCTTTCCGTCCTTATTTATTTAAAACTAAAGCACCTGTTGTACAAAGGGGGATTTAAATCGATAAGGCGCCTCTCCTCAAAGTATAATACGTTGTGGGGGGATATTCCCAATCCCCCTACTTAAATCTGTTGCTTCCCCCGATCACTAGACATTTGTTTGGTTTTACCGGAAAACCAAAACCTCGTAGACCACATTTATATTCTTTTTAATTTTATTGTTGCGTATGTCCTTAAAACCTTGACTTTGGTACATTTGAAATAAAAGGCGTACGGTAACGTACTTGAATTTTGGGCTACGAGATTAAAAATATTGAAACAAAAGAGAATATCCCGCCTTGAAGACCCCATGGGGAATCACACCAAACCACCACGTATCATGGGGATGACTTTGTCGGGCCAAAGATAGCTGGAAAAAATATCCCAAACTTTGAGGAGATCATAAGATAGAATCAATGGCAGTAGGACGTTTACAAAAGGTATAAAGACATTCGAGAAGCAGTCAAAGCTAAAAATGTAAATTTGGACCGCCATACCTTCCCTAATATCGCCAGCCCCCTTTTTCGGAGAGCGTTGTTTGCTGTGCCGGGTGAAATCCGTTTTTAAAGAAATAAAAAGATTCTGCTGGTTTACAAACTGTGACGCTGTTTTGTACAAAGCCTCAAGCGCCTAAAAAGAAAGGGGTTATGAAAATTTTGAAAAAAGTGTTCATCGAGAGGGGGGTTAGTTTTTTGGGAAAAGGGGAAAATGAAACCCTTCCCTAGAAAAGTAAGGTGCCAGATTTAAGTAAAAAGTTAAATGATGTCGATATTGCTGGAAAATGTGATCCAATAAGGAACACTTGACGCTGATGCTTACACCCTAGAGTTTGGAACGAGTGGATAGGAAAATCTTTTGAACCCTCAGAAGATTCGGAAAAATTTAAAGGGGTTCAATATCGGGGGGGGTTTAACTACATATAGCTAAAGGTCTGACTTTTTGGTTTAATATCCAACAAAGGTTGATAAGAATTTTATGGATAATATCAAACCAATTTCCCTTAACTCAGGGGTTTTATTTCCCAAATGCCAATTGTTTTAAAAGGGAATTCCACTACGGGAAAGGGTGAAGAGGTTTCTTTTTTTTAAATATTCTGTTTTTTTTGAATAACCCAAATGGGGAAAATTTGTTGTTTTCAAACAGCACTTAAAACTTATTTCTCTTTTACAAATTAAAATAATGTCTACCATAACTTTTTTTAACACAAATGGCTGCAAATGTCTGAGTGTCACCATTACTGGACTTCCCAAATTTTGACTCTTAAAAAAGGAGTGTCCACGCTCTTCAATTTAGGACCCTTTTTACGTAGATTACTATAATTCTTCTTAACTTACTTTTAATTACTGTTTAAATATTATCAACGTTTCTAAAAGTTTTAAAAATGGGAAATCTATGCATTAAAAATGATTTACCAGGGCTGACCGATTCATCAAGGCCAACCCGCAATGAGGGGGCTACAAATTGAAATTTTTGGGTAGCTGATTCTTTTCATATTGAAAAGCCCCTAAAAAATGTTTTTTGGAAAATTTCCACCCCAAAAGGGGGTAAAAAAAGGGGGATACTTTAAAAAATTTAAAATCACGAAAAAAGAAATAATTAAATTAAAATATATTTAAAAATAGCGCGGAAAAAGCTAGCCCAAACATATATCTCGGGGCCCCCATACAGCCATTGTAACTTTAACTTATCGTAATAAAAATTTTATAAACAAGAATAAAAACCGTTAAAGCGCCTATATGAGTCATTCCCCTTTGGTGTTCAATTGAGAAATACGTTTTTTGTATGGGTCTTTTTTTAACATATCTAAAATTTTTAGAAAGTTTGTGTTGTTTTAATTTTATTGCTTATGTCGAAAGTTGTCTCATCTACATAAGAAGAAAACCAAAAGTTTGAATTTGCCTTCCCGAAGGGTTAACTATGGACTTAGTGATAAAATGGGAAAACACATGTCCAGTTGCAAAAGTTAATTTGACATCAACGAACAGAAAAGAAAATAGGCTGTCCTTGCTCCAAGCCTGCTCCTCCTACTTGTTCCCTTTCAGTGGATGTGGGTAATGGTATCCTGGGGTACTTTCCCAAAGGAAAACCCAGAGCGGGTTTGCATTTTTTTTTAAAGGGAGACTAATTAAAATTAAATAACTGAAAAGGGAAATTATTATCTCAAAATATTTTTAGAAATAAAAAGAACACTTTAAAGATTACTTTAGCAAACGCTTTGAAAA
The DNA here is from genome assembly GCA_902825455.1 of Arctia plantaginis. NCBI lineage: Eukaryota > Metazoa > Arthropoda > Insecta > Lepidoptera > Erebidae > Arctia > Arctia plantaginis. The sequence goes on along the minus strand of CADEBD010000732.1, from coordinate 13,127 downwards.
AAAAAACCCCATGTGAAACAATGCAGCCCGTAAAGGAACGTTTCCTTTTTTTAATTTATTTATTGAAAATAAATTTAAATAAATGCTTTTAAAAAATTTTTTTTTTTTATATTTTTTACTTCCCATAAAAAATTATCATTTAACCCACATGATGTTGTGTAGTACGGTCAAAAATTTAGACCATTTGTAAGTACAGGAAAAGAACAACATAATATGTATGTATCAATCCTTTGAAAACCAAATAAATTTACAGATATTTTATTTTTACGTATAGCGTTAATGGAAAAATACGAACTCAGGAAATTTGGACAAAAGGGGAAAAAAAATTGGATTGGGTTTTTTACAAATAAATTTCCCTTTTTGTTTCTTTTAAAAATTTACTAGCAACCAAAATTACTAGTATTTTCCCCTTAACCCCGCCCGTTTGGATGGTTCACGCGTTTGTTACTGGTCAGAAACCGAACCCCGACCTTTAATCGCAAGTGCAATGCCCTTTAACCCCTAGGGGTACCGCCGCTTATAAATTAAATACTTTAAATGTTTGATTAAAATTTTTATTATGTTTTCTATGTCTAAGACAAAAATCCTAAATGAATAAATAAAATTTTTTATAGCCATTTTTATTTAAAATGACTATGACTTGCACACGCTTTTTTTACGGACGATTAGGCCGATCAGCCAAATCCAAAAACCCCAAAAAAATTATCTTGAGTAATCGAAAGTTTTTTATATTAGTGTTTTTTAAAAAATTTATCTACTGACTCGTTCTGATAGTTCTCGATAAAAAATTTAAACAGTTTTTTAAAGAATTACCCCGAGATAGTCAAAGGGCAGAAATCTTTTTTCATTTCAAATTAAACACTTTTTGTTTTGTATGCATTTTCGCATTCTTTACGCTATTTTGTTTTTTTTCTTTTTCTTTTTAAAAGAAACACTTTTTTTCATTTTTACGATTTGGTTTTTTTTCAGGTGCAAATTCGGGAACCCCTCATCGCGGGGGTAAGACCCGTTATGGGGGATTGGCTCGAGAGGGCAGGGGGACCCTCTTATACCGACTGACCAGGTGATCACTGGGAAAGGAGTTTCGGGGATCCCTTGTCGATCCGAAAGGACCCAAAACGCCTATCCACCATGCGAGGCCCAAAACCCGTGGACACGCTCTCCACACCTGGCAAGTGCCCCTGGGTTCAGCAGGGGCGAGCCCTCGTGGCGGCCTCGGAGTGGGAGTTCTCTCCTCCATACCCTGATTGCGGCTTATCGTGGGGAGTGAGAGTGCCGGAACTCGCCTCCCCCTTCTGCGAGCATGTTATGCTCGCGAAGGAGACAGCGGAGGCGGGGACTGGAGGGTACCCAGCGGGAACTTCCCCGGGAAGGGGCCTTTCCCCGCGGGCGATAGCCCCGGAGGTCGCAGAAGCTCCGTCCCCCAAAGCGCAGGCCGGGGGTGCGGGTGAGGCCATCTGTCCCCTACGAACAGCCGGGTGGGGGCGAGCGCGTTGCAAGCACCTCGTTTCCCCGGGGAGCAGGGGAAAAACATGGGTTCCCACACGGGGGGGTCCTATCGTTGTAGTGACCCGAGGTATTTTGGGAGCACCGGGACTTCCTTTGTGGGGATACCGGGTGTTCCATTACCGTTACCATAAATTTTTTACCGGTTCCTTTAAAACTTTGTGGACACACTTTTTCAATATTATTAACCTATTTTTACATATTTTACAATATTATAACTAAAATTAAATTTTTTATTTCTATAATTTTAAGACTTTCAAAAGAAATAAATAAAAAAAATTTAAGATGGGCATGAAAAGAGTAGGTAAATTTACACAAAGGGATTTTCAAAAAAATTTAAACCGTCTCTAACGTTTTCCAACCATTTGCTGCATTACCGCGTTGAATGGAAAATGGCTAACCTTTGCACCAAGAACGCCCCGGAGGGGAAAATACCTTTTAAATTTTTAAAGTGAGTTTTTACGCATACTGTGATTTTTATTTTTTTAATAAAAAAAATAAATAGTTTAAAAAAAACACCTGTAATTTTCCTCTTTTTATTTTTACTATTAATTTGGGTTTTTTAAATATCCAGTTTTACCCCGTTTAAAATTGCCACAACTAAAAAAAAAATAGTAATTATATTTTTTTTTTTCTCTTTTTTAAATTATTTACTATTAATTTTTTTTAAATATATTACAAAAAAAATAAAAATACATTTAAAAATATAAAAAATGTAGACCACCGACACGGGTACAGGTCCCAACACACCAGTTTTTGGACTGCAAAATGGGAAACCTCCCACTATACGACCTGTCAAGGGGGAACTGCCTTCGTATCAGACCCTTGATCCAGTCCAACGTGACCTTTTAAAGGGTTTTGGGTCGAGGTCTTGGCTATAAATCCTGAGCAATACACTATCGGAACAATTTTCACTGAATCGACTTTCCCCACATATCCTCTCGTGGATAATCCAAATTTTTTATTTTTTTTTTTTTTTAACTTTCACGAGTTCTCGTCATGAGGAACGGCGGTTCAAAAATCATTGCGCGGCGCCTAATCGATCTACACTACAATATCGGCTTTTTAAAACAATAGTCCTGTCTGTGATAATAGATCGTCCCAATACAACGTGCCCGACCATTCTCGGAACTGGGTCGGGCCATACCTGAGTATGGCACCTCTAGTTTTCAAAAGTGGTTTTTAAAAGGGCAACTTTTTGGTGTACAACCGGGTACTTGGTTGTGCCTTGCAAATATTCACCGTAGAGACGAAAAAACCAAAATGATATGCCTGTTTGACCCCCCGGACGGTGGACCCGCAGATGTCAACCGACCTTTTTCGGGATATATTTCCGAAGTTATTCGATGATAACTTCGTCCATAATCGCCAAACAACCCCCTTCAGTTTCTCCAAGAGATCACCATACCGTACCCAAGCGAGATGCAAAAAGTCTATATGGGGACCCGTTTGGGGCCCGAAAAACCGGCAGGGAGCTCTTCCCCTTTTCCATACTTCCCTACGATCTTAGTACAAAATACTACAGGGTTTGCGCCAAATTCTCTTTACCCAAGCGAGCGGGGTATCCGATATCCACTGCAATAAATTGCGATGCTTCCCCATGGGTAGGTAAAAAATATTCTCTGGATTGATATCTCTCGATTGGTAGGGTTTTGATTTTTAATTCCGCGACCCCCACTTTCGGGGGATATACATCTCATAACCGATAAACGTGGGTGGGCTTCGAAATGCTTCGAAGACGGACTCCCCTATAAAGGGCATCTAGTTCGGTCTGAGTCCTTTTTAAGTATCCAAAGGAAATACTCAAAATCGGTGACCCAACCATTGCGGGCTGCCCCTTGTTGCCCCCTGAAAAAATTTTTTAAAATTTTTTTTAAAAGCGGCCAAAAAGCGTTCCGCAACTTTTTGTTCATGTGATTCGGGTATGCCAAACGACTGTGTTCCCAAAATCTTGTAAGTTTCAGGGGCGACAGAGTTTGGGTTTTTTTTAATGGGGAAAGCTTTTTCCTTCAGATTCTACTATCAACCCTTCTTCACATACGATGCACCTTGTCTACACAAATTTCCTTTTGATAAAATTTACAAATTTTCCGTCCCCTTTAGTAACCGGGACAATTGTTTTTGGGTTGGGGGCTAGTGTTTCAAAATCACCTATAAAAAAGGGTGAGATATAACGATCATCTTTCTGCAAAACCCATACCCAGCCCTGAACCCCCTAAAAAAGTGCTAAGAGGGTTCAAGCCAGGGAAAAACCAAGGGACTCAGACTATCACCTTTTAAATTACCCCCCTGATCTTTTTTGGTGCATCAATTTTCCCTCGTCTCCCACACCTGATACGAAACGCTGTTCTCCCTTTCCCCATACAGACTTTAAAAAATGCCAGGTTGTATATTTTTACAACCCACACCCTCAAAAGCCTGTATGTGACCGATCATAAGCCTTCTTATAGTTTAAACCAACATGTCGCCAAAAATCTACGATTCGACGCACCCGTTGGCTAATGCCCTGTTCTATAAATAAGGAGTTTTTTGCCACGGCTCCCACTTCTAATCCATTCTGAGAAATGCATAATCGAATTATTTTTAAAGTGTAAAAAAATTTTGAGTCTCAAATAGGAAGAAATTTGTACATGTTGGTAACAGTAATAGTCAAAATTTTTGGGGTCCTACACTACCGACTTAAGATAGGTGGGTTATACCATGGTTAAAAATTGGGTAAAGAACCCGAATCCAAACTCCCATTGAGATCCAAAAACCATTGGCTTTGGGCCCCTTAAGCCAAAAATTGGCAGGGCCGTCTAAACCCGGTATTTCCCAAATTTGTTAATGAACGAACTGCCAGCTTACTCTCTTTTCAATTAAAATGGTTCCATAGGTGTTATAGACTTCCATGGCGTCTGACATCCCGCAACCAATCACCTTCTATGATGAGGCACCGACCAGATTTTCCCCCAAAAAGATGTTGACATTTTTATCTGGCAAATTCATACCCACATGGGCCGGTTCCTCCCCTTTCCGGACAAAACCCCTTTTCTTTTTTTGGGAAAATCCGATTTGATTTACCGTCTATTCGTTTTTTTTTTTTTTACCGTTAACTATTTGCCCATGCATAAAATTTTTGCTTTAAAAGGGCTATGCGCTCCGTGACACATGACATTACTTTGAGGACCTATGGTTTTGTCCCCCAAGTGCCTGTTTCCAAGGCCACTCTCGGGGGGTATTTTCCCTTTGAAAATAATTAGTTTCCAAAAAGACCCCGGTTCAGCAATACGCGTTCAATTTCAATCCAAACTTTACAGTTTATTTAGGTGATATAGGACATTCTCACTTTTTTTCACACCAGTCCGACAAAAAATGCAACAGCCGCACAATACAATGAATGTGTACACCAAAATCTTCCTATTGTCAAATAATCGGCAAAAACGAATCCAGGCAACCCACAAGCGCAAATTTTGTTTTTGAATGGGGAAAAAGGGACATGGGGTTTTATTATTCCAAATTTACATACCGGGCCTAAATCGCACCCCAACGCTCCTTTCCCACATTGTATTTTGGGGCTTACAAAATAATTCCCCTCCCAATCATCAAAATCTTGGGATGTGATACTAACTGAGGTGTGCTATTAGCTACCAAATCCACAGTGTGTGCGAAGAAAGGGGTAATCAAAACTATTTTCCGAAATCGAGCTATCCTCTCAAGACTGCCTCCCGCAGATACAGCGTGTAAGGGGTCGTACTTTTTCCCACAATCGTTTGTGTATACGGGGACAGCAGGTTTTAAGCTCCGAAACAAAGAGGCCCAGTCGAAACGGGAGCAGTAAGGTTTGTTCCCATTTTGTGCCCCATAATATGCCCCCGACATTTTCATTGATAGATTTTCCCTTCAGGGGCGCACTTACCACGGTACGGGACCCCATTTGAGGTCATGGTCCCGGGTCCTAAGCAGATCGGGGCCGGCCCCTCCCCCCGACCCTACAGGGGTTTGGGACGTCGGCGGAGAGTAAAAAACGTCACTTGAAAATTTAGCCGACGCCTCGCCCCGGCCGGAGTTTTTGTTGTGGTTTCCGTGGACGGCAGAGGGGCGAAGCGGAGTCCGGGGATGTAATTGTCTTTTTCCCCAGTCTTGTTACAAAATCATGAAAAACCTTTTCTGTATTTTTTACATGACTTAGATTCATGTCTTACTTTACTTTTTTTATTTTTGGGGGATCTATTTTAAGCATTTTTTTTGATATTTTTTATATTTAAAAGCATTATTTTTTTGTTCTTTAATTTGTTTACTTTTTTTCGTATTTAAATTGTTGGAAAATCTTTTTTTTTCGAAAATTGAAAAAGAAATGTCGCTGCTTTCAGTTTGCTAGTTTATTATTATTTTTTTATTTATATTATTTTTTTTATATTATGTTTCCTGATTTATTATTTGGGGAAAACTCCCAGTTAACTTCCCCTCACTATTTTTTTCCGATTACTGCCTGCATTTCTTTTTAATATAATCAAAGCAATTTTTTAAAGGGTTTTTTCTTATAGGCCAGTCGTGTAGTTTTTTTTTCTCGCTAATTGCTTTACCACTTTATTTTTTTTATGCACCAAAGTAAAAAAGATTTACTGTCTTTATTTTTTACCTTACAGCTTTTCCCAAATTGCTTCCTGAAAAATAAAAAAAAAAAACGTGTGCGTCCTCAGGTCGCCCACAAAACGAAAATTTAAAGTAACTAGTTGAACTATTTAAAATTAAAAGGGTTTTTAAGGAAAAAAGTTTGGTTTTTTACTTAAAGGCAATGGCGGGTCCCCAACAAAATTTTTATTTAAAAAAAATGTTAGCGTTAAATTCCCAAAAACCCTTAACTTGAAATTTATTCTTGACCATTCCAACAAAATTTTACTTGCAAAAACAAGTCTGGGAAAAAAGAATTGGATTTTGAATTTTTTCGAGGTTAATACTAAATATTGTTAAATGTTTTTTTTAAAAACTAGAGGGTTTTGTGTGCAGATTCCCAAAAATATTATTTTCATTATATTACAGTATATGAAAAAAAAAAAAAAAAGCATAACTCTATTCGATTTTTACACTAAATTTAAAAAAAAAAAAAAATAACAAAGTGTAGTCCGGGAAATTTACAGGATCTAAACCCCAAAATTAAAAGATAGTACTAAAAACCCACGTATCGCATTTTAAATATGATGTAGTCTATTTATTCCCCTTTTTAACAATGTATTTTTTTCATCACACTGGTAGTGAAATAAATAACTATTTCTATTTTTTTAGTTGTTTTAAAAACGTTTAAAAAGAGTCAAAAATTTTTAAATCATTTTAATTATGGATTCCGTCACTCTACCGTACGAGTGAAGACGGGGGAAACAATTCATAATCATAATTGAACCCTTTGGTAAATATTTCCCAAAACTAAAATCATTTTCGAAAATTGTTTTCCCTTTAAAATACTATTGCCACCACGCATCCCTTTTAGTTAACGTGAGGCGAATCTACATACGTACTTAGGGGCAAATAAAATCTTCAAAAATATCTTTTCTTTATAAGACTTATCACCATGGTGGGTAATGATAAATCAAGAAAAAAATTTATTAAGTTTACTGTGACTCGATTTTTTAAAACGCTTAAGTTTTAGTAAATATGTTTTTTCCATTGTTCTTTATTGTAAAGCTCTGTCCCAAAAAACGGCTAGCGCTTGGTTAAAGTGAGAGGGAGGAGCCTGCCTACCGCTGCCCTTGCGTGAAGAAAGGGGGCCAGCAGCTGGGGCCGCAAAGCGTTACGAACAATCGGTTTCCCTCCCATAAAAGTTTTAAATTAAAAAAATAGGGGCAGACCACTAAAAATATAACAGACAAGGTATCTTTTTAGTTTTTTATAATCAGAAGGGCCCATCCTGTTTAAAACCCTTTTAGATTTTTTTTTATTTTTCAGATATTGAATACAAAAGTACAAAAATTGATTTTTCATGATATCTAGACCTATGCTTGGTAAATGTCGCAAAATTTCCCCACTGCCCAAAAAAGGCTTTTGATTTACTTTTACAGATAGAAAGTCGCCGACTAGTTGAGTGTTGTTTCTTTTGTTTCTTTTTGGTACTAGCTCCGGAAATTTCTTATAAAGTTGTAGTGAAAACTAAAAAAAACTTGGCAGAGATAAATTTTCTCTTAGAAAATAAACTTATAAAATATACAATTAAAATAAAAATATTTGGATTAATGATTAAATAAACTATGTGCAATATTTTGCCTTGCAATGCTTAAAAGGGCACAAGATTACTTGGGCCTTTTCAAGCATTGAAATGCGTACCTCAATTGCAAACGCCCCCCCCAACTGAATTCTTTGTTCACCTTTTTCCTCAATTTTGTTTCTTACCCTAACTGCAAGTCTCCCCGAAGTACACAAAATTTTGAACCCTTTAAAGAAAAAAAGGGGGGGACCGATTGGGTTTTTCCGGATGCATGTTTTGAACAGCCCTTGGATTTATCCAAGTTCACCGGCAGTAGGTCATTCAACGTTGTTAAAGGTCTGCAAACGGCAAGTAGAAGTATTCGCCATTGATTTTATGCCACGCCCTTTCCCAGTGCGCGTCTTGAACATTCCTAAATTGCATTTGTGAAAAATTTTCGGGGACTAAGCCCCCCTTTCCACTCCTCGAGAAACGGTATGGGCCTTATTTGCTGATTCTGTACTTGGACTACTATAGGGGTTTCCTGACACATTTATCATTGACTTGTTTAAAACTCCAGAACTGACCAGTTTTCGATCGAGTAAAAGGCCTTTCATATTTACGAAGTAGACAAGGGGCTGATTATCCCCGGGGTTCTTTAAACTCCGCACTGTGTGGATATTTTCTATGGGGCCTATCCGCTCGAAAACCCATAAAGGGGCGAGATCAGCTGCCAATATTTCGACAAATGCGAGTCAACTCGCCCACCAAAGTTCTGCAAATTTGAAGGGTTTTGTCTAAATTTAAAAGTTCAGGTATCAATATTGCAATTTTTTCCAAAGGGTTTTCGAAATTTAGTTTTTAAAAATTAAAATTTTTATTTGTTGTGTTTTATAACTGAATTTGGGGGCCCCCCTTTATAACGTACGTCTTTAAATAAAGACATATTTTTTTTTTTTATTTAATTATAAATGTATAGTTTTCAGATTTTTGCCGCACTTGTAGACAAACGGTTTACTTGCCAATTTTTTTTTTCTAGGAACCCTATAGTTCAAAATTTTAAAAAGGGGTTTTTATTTCGGAAGAAATTAAATTTTTTTTCGCTTCAATTTTTTTTGAAAAATTCTTTATTTATCTCAGTCTTATTATTCAAAAAATATCCTGCCACACACACTTTGCAACCTCAAAGGTTTGATTGGGGAAAAAAAAATCCGCGGTAAAAATTGTTTTCAGGTATTTCGATAAATAAAAAAAATCGAAGCTTATGACCAAAGAGTAATTGTTTTTTTAAAATATCGAGTTTTTTATAAAAATGGATATGAAAAATATAAAGAAAAAGAAAAATTTTATTTAGAAAAAAAAGAAAGTTACAAAAATTTAAACAAAAAATAAAATTGGTATCAAATCTTTCGGGTAATTTTTTTAACACGGTCGCCACACTAAGTAAGCATATATCGGGGGCGCCAGCTAATCGCAACTCCAAATAAATTTTAAGCCCTGACTTCACTTTGTAAACATTTACAAAGAGAAACAAAAAACGGGGTTAAAAACTATCAAAAAAATAACAAAATGGATAATTTTACTTTACTTTTTTCATTTTTAAATTACTAACTATAAACAATACTTTTAATCCCATATATAAATAATTTTTAAATAAAAACATAACCACAGGAAATCCCTTTAAAAAAATTACTATACGTCAGTTTTGTTTACAGAAAAATAAAAAATAAAAAATAGGTAAAAACCTTTATTTTTTAAAAAATACATTTTTTCTTTTAAAAAATGTAAAAAACGCATTTTTTTAATTTACGTGTATTTTCTATTGCCTACACAAAATTGAAAAGGACCCTATTAACTAATTTTTTTTAAATCAAAGTCTATTTAATCAAATTTTAAAAAAAATTCCCCTAAAAAAAACTCTTTGTTCTAGTCCGTTTTAAGAAAATTTTTCACATTTGTTTTTTTTAATAAAATTTGCCATTGCTAAATAGGGAATGACACTTTTAACGGGCGCGGTCATAGCCAGCACACTTTTTCGATTAAGCATTTTTAACTAGTTGGGGCTTTCATAACCGTTACCAGCTGACATGTGCTGATTATAGCAAATTATTTTGACGTTAAAAAAAAACTGTCCGACACTGCGTGGGCACTGATACAAAAGCTGCCGTTTCAGAACTCATCCAACGTCATATTAACTTTTGAGAAATTTGGAATTGTTAAAATGGTACAGGGTTGTACGAACGTCGAAGAAATATTTTTTGATTCAATTTGAAACTGGTAGTCACAAAAATTTGAGGAAGATTTGAAAATAAAAAATATTTTTTTTTTTTTAAAAACCCCATCTAACGTTTTGACTTGCTTGGCGAATTTGGTGGTTAGTTACGACGGGGGGTTTATTTTTTTCTACTGGCGTTAATTTTAATACTGTTTTCATAAGCAAACAAAATATTGAGCCAGGGTAACATTTACTTTCTTTTTGTTTAAATTTTCGTAATATCCATAAACCCCCCATTTAAAGGAAAGTTTTTTTTTTTTGACAGTGTGATGGTAATTCTGGTGTTGTTTTTTTTTTAAATTTTAAATTTTGGGTCAAAATGTCTAATAAAATTTTTTTAAAAGAGAAAAGCTGTAAAAACGTTAAAAAAAAATTATATTACGGTTGCCACTTATCAAGCAATGAAACAAATGCTGTCAATCAATATAATTCAAAAACGTGAGGGGGTTAAAGACAAAAGTACTCCCTGTGGAAGAATTTAGAGAAATTTTTTGTTTAAGATAATTTTGCGATAACCGTTTTGGGATTTTTAGTGTGGTTTGCTATTCCGTGGCCAGCCATCCCCGATCTAAACCCTTTAGACAAAGTATGAGGTTTGAACTGCCAGCTCGAGTCTTTTTTGGTTGTATTATAAATAATGGAAATTAACCTAAATATTAAAAATTAATATTTTTAATTTAAACGGAAATGGGATGCCTTGCTATGATATAATAAGTTTTTTAATTAATATAAGAGTAAAAATTTTATAAGAACCAAAAAGATTTTGAAAAAATTAAACTTAAATGGTTTTTTGCAAAATTTGCTTTTTTTTAAATTTTTATAAATTTTTATAAATAAATTATCATATTAAAATATAACTTTTTTTTTTTAAGTTCATTAAAAAAAACAGAATAAAAAAAAACCAGTTATAAAACAAAAAATCCAAAATGAGCATCGAACAGTCCCACGTCATCGCACACGCGGGGCGGCTAATCGTAACATTTGCCACTGGTTCTAAGACACTGTTTTCTGTTTACGTCGTAATTTGGATATTGTGTTGTATTTAAAACACGCAAAAATAGTCACCAAACCGGTCGAATAGAACTAAGTTGGGAAAAAAAAAAAGTGGGACTGCATTTATGACCTTGATTTACCTGATAATAACAGTATTTTGCCATCATTTTATGCTAATCGGTTGTTTTAGTAGAAGGGTTTTTTTTCCTGGGGTAAGGTTTTTTTTCGGTTTTTTTTTTTTTATAAACCCGTCAACCTTTTGCATGAAAAGGGCCCTTTAAACCCCGAGCGACCCAACATGGAAAAAAAACTCCCTATGCACCCCCAACCTGATTTCATAAAACTGATGGCAGCAAACACAAAATTTTTGCTTTCTTTTTTACGGATTCGGATAAATTTATATTTTCATATTTTCAGAACTTTCGAGCGTTGTCGGTACAATGTTGTCATGTCTTTAATAATCGGATTCAAGATGTTTTTTTAAAAAGTGACAATTTCCTTCTCTCATTCTTGTTTATATTTACATAATAATCAGCTAGAACAAGGCGTGCTTTATCAGTGGTGTTTTTTTTTTTTTAATAAGAATAATCTTGACTACTCTTTGATTTAATGACAACATAAATTAATAGAGCCCCTTTCCGGTTTTGTACATAGAAGTAGCTACGTAAATTAAAATATTTTTTTTTCCCCATTTTTTCAAGAGAAACGTTACTTTTGTTTATGAAAAAAGGTTTTTCACACTTTATTTTTTTTCTTAAACCAAAACATTTTTTTCACAGACAATTTTTACAGACCTTTTATTTTGTTTTAAGTATAAAAATGTTGTGCAATTTTTGTAAAAAAAATCAACCCTCATTTTTTTTATTTTTTTAAATTTTTTTTAAAAAGCTGCAAACCAATTTGTTGGCTAGTTTTTTTTTTTAACTTTCTTTTATAAGTTATATACATTTAATTTTATATAAAATCATCATAAAAAGCTTTTGGGTTTTGCAAAAAACCCCACTATCAAACAGGCTTAATTAAAGTATTATGCCAATAACGAAAAAGGAATTTTGATATTATTTTCTGTTTACTTTTTTTATACAATACTCCAATTTTTAAAATAAATTATTTTTTCAACAAAAGCATAAAATGATTTTTTTTTATTTTTGAAGCTGCCTGCAAACATACCCCTTGCATAAAGTAGTAATTCCGCAGGCCTTTCTTCCCCGTTTGACCTTTTGGTGTTGAAAACTGTGTGTGGCAATTGTATATTTAAACAAGTAAAAACTGAGGGCCCAATAAAATAGTCATAAAAAAAAACATTATACAATAAATACTACTAGTAGTTATTGTCCTACAAAACTATTTTAGGATTATATCCTTTTTAAAAAATACAAGTGATTTTTTGTTTTTGATATAAAGAGGAATATTTTAAAAATAATCGATTTTCATTTTTTTTTAACTTGTTTGGGATTCATCGTTAGTCAAAAAACGATTACCTATATTACTACAATAGGTTATTTTGGTATTTTTGTTTAAAGTTGCAGAAATATTTCTTTAGTTTTTATTGCTCATAAATTTTCTTGTGTGTTGTTGGAAATTGGGGGATTTCTTGTTTTTTTTTATCTAACATTCTTTTTTTACTTCGGGGTCAAAATTCATCATCATCATAAGCCTATCGCATCCACTGCTGGACTAGGCCTTCCCCCTTCCTTTGTTTCCCCTTGTTAGTTTATATTTGATTGCTCAATTAATTAAATTCTATTTTTTGGTTACTGGGAATTTTTTTTTAAAAAAAACATCATAGTTTTTTTCTAAAAAATTCAATGGTTTTTTTTTTAAATTTGTGTTTTAATATTAACCGAATGAGTTTCTAAGTGTAAAACTATGTGTTGACTTTTTTTTAAACTTAAAAGCTTTATTTTTTTTTTTTTCCTAGCCTTTTTCTAATTTCAATTCGGGAGCATGCTGGGTTTTATTTAAATTTACCTTTTTCATTTGAAAAAAAAACCTCAGAGGCATTGATGAACATAGAGTCTTCAGACGTCGGGCTGAGATTTTTGTAGGTAAAAAAAACCCAAAACCCCCCTTCCCCCCTTTATCTGTGGGGCGGGTTAAGGATTTGAGTCACTTCTATCAGGGAACTTGTCTGCTGGTTTGCCTAAAATTAAAAAAAAAAATTTTTTAAATTTTATTTCAAAAAAAAAAAATTTT
>CADEBD010000731.1:0-17759 GCA_902825455.1 Arctia plantaginis | reverse complement strand
CGGAAATTGGGGTTCCCCTTGGTGATAGGTTTTTTTCGTTTTCCGGGGGGTTGTTTCACCGCCCCCCCCTCCCGCACAGGGAGCGTCGGTTTAGTTTTTCTGTCTTTTTTCCCAACTCGTACCTCGCTGCGAAACTGACGGGGGGGGGGTAGTCTCTTCTCCACCGCATTTTTGCGACAGTTCCTCGCAAAACCTTTCCCGATGCTGGGGTATGCGCATACTGTCTTTCTGTTGCTGTGGGGGTCTAATGATTTGTGGCCCCTCTGCCTCTGCCTTTTCGGGGCCCTCTGGTTGATTTGCTGTACCTCCCCGCGCACGTTCGAAATTCTCCGTCATTTTTTTTCCATTTTGGCTGCTATCCTTCGTCTCTCCTTTATTTCCGCTATCACCCCTGTTTGTGGTTGATGTATTTTATCCGCAATCGCTCCGAGTTTTTCCCGCGTTCTTTTTTGGGGGCCCTAAACTGTTTTTCTTTGGGGGAAATTCCCCCACCTGCTTTTCCTGGCCGTGTCCCCTTTTTGTCCCGGGTCCGTTAAATAGCTGCGATGGCCTCTTTTCCCCCGATTTGCAGGTCTCCATAAGCTTTTTAAATTTGCGTGCCCGGGTGTGTCCTGGAATTCACTAATCGCCGGGCCTTGATCGTCGTAACTCTTCTGGGGTCGTGTAGTAAATCCTGATGAGACAAATTTCCTCCTTTTCCAATTTCCCATCCCAGGTCAAACTTGGGTCTTGGCCGACCTTTTGGGGCGTGATTATGGCCTCGAATTGCGCGAACCACAATTTTGGGATTCCCTCCACAACGGGGGGGATCCTGCTTGCCCCAAATAATTTTGTAATTGCGACAACTTTTTTTCCCCGGTCACTTTCATTTTTTCCAGTGGTTTTCTTTTTTTTCAGTACAAATCTCGGCGTTTGACCGGGCCCAGCGCGTTATTCGAATCGCCACCCCCTGTTATGTTTAAAAACTTTTGGGGTCCCCACTTTTTAAATACTATCTGATTTTTGAGTGAGATGCAAAAATACTCGATTTAGGAGTTAACCAAGTTTATTGTATCACACGACCATAAAAAATCCACAGAAAGGGTTTTAAACCGGGCAGTCGGTGCGCGAAAAGCGTGTGATTGGTATGAGGCTTGTAACCGACTACTATCGAGTTTTGCGTCCGCTGGCTTAGAAAAAAAAACTCATTAAATAAAACGTGGGGTGTCGCCACATACCCTATAACAATTAATAATTTTTAAAAAATAAAAAAAAAAATAAAACAGTCGCAACCGACGACCACAGCTATGGGGGGTATTTCTTAGGTGGTTTTTAATTAAAAAAAAAAAAATATATTCTTTTCTTTTTAAAAAAAAGAAAAAAAAAAAAAAGGGAAAAGAAAAAAAAACGGTAACTACTTCATTCTAATCACTAATCATTCTAAAAATTTTTTCAGAAAAATAAATATAAAAAAAATCATTTTTGTTTTAAAGCAAAAAAAAAAATAAAATAAAAAAACCATTGTAATTAATGTTTGCTGTTCAAATTAATTATTCAATTAAAAAAATATCCCAAAAAATTATTAATTGAAACAAAATTTTAAAATTTTTCCAAAATTGTTTTTTTTCGTAATCGAGTATGATAAAAATGTTTCAAGTTTCCGTTTTTCGTAATGACCTTTCCTTTTTACAATGAAAAAATTCTCACCTAAGGTGTTTGTGTATTTTCCTCGGGCATCGTAATTTGTTGGAATTTTTCAAAAATACCGGGCTTTTTGGGTTTTTACTAGAAATAAAGTAACAAAAGTGCGGCATATTATAAACTGTTTGATTTATAGGTGCAAATTTCACCATATAAATCAACACTATTTATAATATCTTACTGGGTTTTATTAACCAAAAAGGAATCCCTACAAAATATATGGACAAAATAAAATTTCGTGTGAGTACATAAAACATAAACAAAGCAATCTCTTTTCTTATTTTTTTTGTCTTTTTAGAAAAGTACGATCGCTGTTCCTTGTAATTTCATTGTTTTTTTTTATATTATGCTCCTAAATGGACGTAAAAGTTCTTGAGTATAATAAAATTTTTTAACCTAAAATTGTTTAATTTTGAGCAATTACTCGATCAGGTGAAAGTTGTTTTTTTATTTCCAACTTTGTTATCCACAAATAGTTCAAAATTTTTCCACAGAATAGTAAACCTGCTACTTCAAAAATTGGTCCTACAGAGCCGCTACGCTTTTTGAGTACAACCCCTGTATGCAGGGTCGTGTGCAAAGGGTACAGAACCCCGTATGGGAAGTCGCACGCGCCGTGTGTTATACTTTGCCAAAAACCGGAGCGTTCTAAAACAAAAAATCCCGGGTTGGCAAAAATCAACCCCCCAAAATTAAGCAAGCAAGATAGGGTGCATCCAGGGGAAACCCACTTGTAAATTTTTTGGACTGCATTTTTGTGAAGTGCAACTGTGAGTACTTTTTGTTCCTATTAAAGCAAAAGTTAGTTTTTTAAGAAATTCTTTTCTTTTTTTAGAAGATTTGAATTTGTAAATTATTTTTAGTTTTAAGTAGTTGTAAAAATAAATGTGCATGGTCTTAGTTTGGACTTAAAAAATTTAAAATAAAAAGGGGGAACCGTAAAACTATGCGGTTTTGACCCGGTTTTGACTCAGTACAAGACTTTGCTTTAAAAAAATTAAAATTTTTTTAATCATTTTTATTAGAATATTATATGTTTGTCTTATAACTTTTATATGGTTTTAAAAATTTTTTGAAACTAGTTTTTTTCTATAAACTAATTTTGACTAAGTAATATTCAAAAATTTTTATTTTTTTTGTTGAGGTATTCGTTTTTCTGGTAATGCATTTTTTGCCGTCAATAAACATAAAAAATTTTGTGTTTTTTTTTTTTGTTATACCCTTTTTGTAAATGGTAATAAATAACAAAAAAGGTTTTATTTTCGTTTTAAAAACAATAAATACGCTGAAAATATGTACAAACCCTAAAAAGTGCCAAAACTTGTATAATTTTTAAAAAAAACTATAACTTTTAAAGGCGTGTACTAAATCAACTAATTAAAAAACGTGTATATAAATGGCAAAAATATGAGCACGAACATCTACTGGGCAATACAAAAAACACGTGCGTAAAAGCGTGCCAAACCACGACAAGTTTTACTACCACGCGTTAATAAACTAATCTAAACGGGGCATCAAAAGTTATCCCAGCCTTCTGCAAAGGGTCCCGGGTTTCTTTATTTCTGAACCAAATGTGCAATTACGGGGATGAAAAGGGTACCCCTACGGTATTATTCCCCGGTTAGGTAATAGTGGGTTGACCAGGCCCAAAAAAAATGGTAACTCAATTTAAAACGTGCGATCCTAAATTTGTGCTAAACTGGACCCTACGTTTTAAATAAAATACAGCTTCCCTGCCGGAGTGGGGAAAATAAACTCCAGAAAATTTTCGAAGGGGTTTTAAAAGGCCCAAAGGGTTATATCTCTTCGACCCCCATTTCCCCCAACCCCAAAAAAATTTCCCCCTTTATTAGGGTGGGGAATTTTTACAGCTAATCATTCAGGAAGGTAAAAGTAAAAACCCCCTTTCGGCACTTTGATCGTCAAAAGAAACCGCCCTTAGGGGGGTCCTGTCGTGTGCTTTGGGCCCTAAAAAATAATGTTTAGGTCAGGTAAAGAAGTATAACGTGATCACGCGCAGGTCAAGGGAAGCCCAAAAATAAATCTTTTTTATGCACACATTTTTAAAAAAAAATTTTTCCACAATAATGTCGGTGTTTTTTAAGGCAAGTTTTCTTAGTCTTAAAAAATAACGACTATAGTGGGTAGAAAAAAAATAATAAAAAAATTTGGCTACGTTTTTTGGGTAAATAGACGCAAATGGGGGAAAAGTTTGTGGGGCCCCTGCGAAGTACAAAAAAAAAATTATTTTCAAAACTTTTTTTAAATTTATTTAAATTTTTGTAAAAAAAAAACATGATATTTTTTAATTAAATATTGTTAAATTGGGCCTATGAAAAAAAATTTTAAATTTAAATTTTAAAAACGCTATACTGTTCAAATGGGGCCCCCCAAAAATTATGTATTACAAATGAAACACGGGCCTTTCCCAATTGACCTTAAAATTTGTGTGCATTTTTGGATCCTTTGCCCAAACTTATAACACTTTAACATTTATAATAAGGGTATAAAATTTTTAAAAATGCCATAGAAAAAATTAACAATAAGAATTATTTATTCATTTTGGGAAAAACACACAACAAAAAAATTTTTACTTTGGTCAAAAACCCTTTGGGGCGAGCTCAGATGTGAAAAAAAATAAATTCTTCTAAAATGAAAAAAACGAGAATTAAGGGCAGATGGTGTGATATTTCGGGAAAACCTTCATTCCCTTTCATCCTAAAAAATTTTACATTTATTATCGGACAATGAAAAACGAATACAGGGTAGTTTTAGTAACCGCAAAAGTTTAAAAAATATTGCGAAAAAAGAATTTTTCACCTTTTAGTGTATCTGTTTTTTTATCAAAAAATTGAAAAAATATTACATTCCACCAAATCCTTCACCAGTATCTTCTTCAATGGGAAAAAAAGCCCCTACATGTCAGTGCCTTACCTTTTAATGCTACTCACCCAAGAAAAGAACTTTTGTATTTAAAAAGGGCTTTATAAAAAAAAAAGAAGAGGGAGGTTAAGTGATACTGAAAAATTCAAACATCGGGCCGAAATTGAAGAAAAATTTTTTAAAAAGCCTTTGGGAAAACAAACCCCTTTTTTAAAATCCTTTAAATTTTTTTTCGGGGGGACTTTTTTCTTTAAAATGATATGGTAATTACAAAAAAGGAAATTTTTTCTATGAAAATTTAAGAACTCCCACCTTCGGGGGCTTCAGGTGAAATAAGGGCTTTATACCCTATCAATTTCCTTAGGGGTTGTTTACTCTCCCGGGGCCTATACTGTTTTATTGGTCTAAAGCATTTGGTTAGAAAAATAGCAGATTTTATAAAATTAAAAAGTTTTTGAACAAATTGGGAGTTATGTGCATTTTGTGGTTTGCCTAATTGACAAAGGTGATCGTTTATTTTAAAAATTAAACCCTTATTAGAAAAAACCCCCGAAAAAATTTTTTGAAAACTGAAGAGGAAACCGTTAGGTCGATGAAATGATGGTTCAAGGGTAAAAAACGGGTATAAAAAAAAATAAACCGAAAAAAAAAGGGGGGATGGATCGAAGTTCGGGAATCGTATATGATTTTTTGGTTTTATGGGGGAAAAAGACACGTTAAGATGGGCATAAAATTCAATGAGGAAAAAAATGGGCCTGGGGTTTAGGATCGAAAGTTTTATGCTTTATGCAAGTCGATCAAGGAGCCTGCATGCATGTGAATACTTTGAAAAATTTTTTACATCCAAGAATTAGGGCATTACTTAAGAAAGGGAATGGGGGATTTTTTTCATTGGGGACCGTGAAAACAAATCGTTCGAGGGGGTTGACAAAAAGCTTCCTACTAAAAAAGTTTTGAAAAAAAAAAGCCGTGGAGCGTTTTCCCCGTTTACTTAAAAATGAGAGAAAAGTGGGCTGTTGTTAAGTGGTTTGAAAATAAGGGGTTACTATGGCGGTTTTTTTAAAGTTGCCGCTCCCCATTTTCATCTGTTTTGAGATAAAATTTAAAAATTAAAAAAACGCAAAGAGCCTTTTCCACCCTCCGAACAAAATTTCGTCAGTACAATTTTTATATGGGGGGTTTTAACCTTGGGGGATTGTTAGTTGCTTTCCCCAAAAGGGAAGCAGATCGAGGTACATACCTTTATTTTGGGGGGGCAAAGGGCTTAAATTTTTGGTACAAAAAAACCGCTGGCTTTTTTTACGAGAAGAGTCCGAGACCCATAAAATTTAAAGTATTTCAGTGCGAAAAGCCGACTCTCACTACTTTGGACCAAAACTTTTCCCCAATATAAATCAATGTAGGTAAATTGCCATCATTTACAACAAAAGGACGATGTAAGTTTGTTTTAAAGGGTAAAACCCAAAAGAAAAATGAAAGAAAAAATTTTTACCAAAAACAAAAAGCTTTTAAAAAAAGCTACAGAAAAATTAATAAATTTTTTTCTAGGGATTTTTCATTGCACTACGATGTTTTTGAAATAAGTCTTATAAAAGATCGGATATTTTTAAAGTTTTTTTTGGACTAAGTACGTAATTCAGATTCGCCATCGGCTTTAATACCGACTAGGATGCGTGTTTGGGGGCCCTTATTATTTTATAAAAAGTTTTTTTCGATAATCGATTTTATGGGCTTTGGCTGTAATTCTCCCGAAGGTTCCCTTTTTATGATTAGGGAATTTTTGTTTCTGCCCCGGGGTTTCCACTCGAGGGGTGAGTGACTAAATCAACATTTTTACAAAAAATTTTTGGAAAATATTTTTGATTTTTTAAACGATTTTTGCTAGACAAAATTTTTAAAAAATATGGTTATTTATTTTAATAAGGGTTCGCAGTCTAACAATATACTGCAAAATGTGATGAAAAAAAAATCATTGTCTTTTAAAACGGCTCATAAAGGGGGATACATATATTTTCAAAAAGTCGATACGTCGCCCTTTGGGCCCCTTTTGAGTGCCGCACTCACCAGTCCTTTTCGTTTGACGCTTTAGGGGCTCATGTTTAGACCCTTGCTTACAAAGACAATTCTTTGTTTATTTATCATTTTTTTTTAATTTAGTGTTAAACTCGCAAATGTTTGTTTTTTATTTTTAATTTCGTTTTTTTTATTTTTTTTTAAAACATTTCCCACATTAGGGAAAAATTTATGTTCGCGGGGACTTTTCAAACAACATGAAATGGGCACAAAAACATCCCGAATCAGAAAAACAATTTTTAAAAACACACAAATGTGTCCCCCTGGGGGATCGGGCCCCAAAAACCCCCAGCGTTTGGGTGAGGGGGCGTGGCGACTGCTTTTTAAAAATTAGCCAACCCCTGCGTCCTGTTAGTTTGATTCAATGGGCTGTTTGCCTGAAAGGAAAACCTTTTTAAATTTGGGGCATTTAAACTCAATGGAAAAAGATGCATGCTTTGATTTTTTGTAAAAAAGGGAAAAAAACTACTGGCTGTCCCAAAAAATAAATAAATTGCTTCTGCCCTTTTTGTAAAAAGGTATTTTAAATAAAAAATTTTTCGAATTTTTATTTCAAATTTTTTATTTTTTTTATTTTTAGTTTTTATTACATCTCGGGAGCGAAGATTTTTTCTTTGTTTTGGGTTTAAAAAAACCCGCACCCTTTTTTTGAGAGTCGGGGTAAAAACTTTTTAACGCAAAATAGGGTTTTTTAAGATATAATAATAAAAAAAATATTTTCGGTTTTTATGAGACAAACGCCAAACTAGTTTTTAAAAAAAACAAATTTACAAAATGTTTGTATTAACTTTGAAACATTCAAAATACTATCTTTTTTCCCCTTTTGCCTTCTTTCGCTGTAATTTTGTTATGAAATGGTCCAAAAATAAATTCTCAAACGTTTTAGGGTTTTTTGAAATTTTAAACGCTACCAAATTTTTAGGGGTTTAAAATTAAACCATTCAGTTCAATTATGTATGGGGACCTGCCCTTTTTCTTTTTTGCCGTACATGTCAAATTTGCCTTTTTTAAGGAAATCGTAAATGCTTTTATAAAAATATCCCTAATAAATTTAGTACTATTGTTTTAAATTTAAAAAAATTTAAAAAAAAACTTTAAAAAAATAAAATATTTTTTTTTTTCTTCTTTAAGTCAAGTAAAAATTAAACTAATAATGCACGAGGCAATCCAAATTATTTTTTTTTTATTTTTCCTTGCAGTGTCCCCTAAAAAGATACATGGCATAACCCCTTTAAAAAAAAAATTATGCATTTTTTTTTTAAATTTTTTTTGCGTGACAAAAGGCCCTTTTAAAAAGATGGAGCGGCTGCACGCACGAAAAAAAATGACTCATGCGGCGTTACCTCGCTCTGACGTTCCCTTTAAAACGGGAAATGCAAACGAGAGCGCGCAACGAGCGACAAAAGGGACAATCGGCCTCCGCCTTCCGCAGCGTTTACATCTCTCTTTCCCCACTTTATCATTTACATTGTTTTTTGTAAAATGCAACCACCATCAGATTTTCTTATGAGTTTTTTCCAAAGTTCAACAATCGTCAGTAAAAATGACTTTACGAAACCCCATTTTTTTTGTGACCATTTATTAAATAAATCTCAAAAAATACAAGAACAAAAAAATTATGACATTTTTTTCTTTTGGGCGAGTTTGGGTTTAAAAAAAAAACGCCCTTTACACCGAAAACAAAATGTGAAAAAAATTTATACAAAAAAAAAACGAAGAAACTGATGATGGTTTGCATGTTGTGAGACTTCCATTCCGGATTTTGGGTCCCCTGTTTTAAGGGGGGCAATTTTCGAGGGGATAGGGGGAACAAAGGGGTTTTAAATCACTGGACAAAAAACTAGAACGGAATATAGACTTGAAAAAAAGGTAAAACAAGGGGGGGATTAAAGAATATTTTTGAATTTTGGGCACATGAGGTTATAAAAAAATGATAGCAAAAGAGGGAAAAAGCAGTTTTTTTTGCCCCCCCCATGCCGTGTAAAAGGGAAAACAAAAATCTCCCAAATTCGGGGGTTTTTTAATGCCTCGAAGAAGAATAATAAAAAGGGGTATCTCTGAATGATACTTTAATGGTTGGTCCGACGCTGCTTCCTGATTTGGGGAACCCTTCTAAGGTGGCGTCATTATGCTTGGTCCCGGTGGCCGGGCATTTTTAAATGTACCGTCCAGGGTTTAAAGGGAGGGTGAAGAAGATTTCATGTATCAGAGAATTTTATGGGGGTTTACCATCCTAATATGCCCCAATTTAAGGGTATGAATTTTTTGCGTTTACCTTTGTACTCTTCGGCACCCTTTCCAGGCTGTACAACCTTTTAAAAAGGGCTGCATATGACGAAGGAAGGGTATCCCTTAGCTTCGGGGGAGGATTTTAAAAGCATTCTATATTGGGGTAAATTGATGACAGGATGTGGCACAAGAAGAAGGGGTTTTGAAATTTTAAAAGCTAACCATTTGTATTTTGAAAGGGCGGATTTGAAAACCCCAAAAATGGAACATTAAAAGGGGGGGAAAAAAGTTAGAAATTATTAAGACTACAGAAAAAAATAGTAAGGAAGGACAAACATGAACCAAACAAATAACAAAAGGACAAAATAGTACAGAATAAAAATAATAATCTAAAAGGGCAAATTGAAAAAAAACATTGAAATAAAAATTTGATAACACTATTAAAATTTTAGGGCTTACCTGGAATCGCGGCAGTGTCTTTTAGTACTCCGTGAAAACTTCCTTCAAAAACCCACGTTCCTGTTACAAAAAGATTGTAGTTTCTGGGAAAACGAAAAATATTTGCCCCTTTTGGGGTTTGGGGGCTCCTTGCTATGTTGCAAAGGTTTCATTTGAAGTTTGGCTTTGGGGTTGGTGGGACGAGGGTTTAGTTTTTGAATTTAAATTTAAGGGAATTTGGTTTTACTTACCGTGAGGACTTCCGGGATTAACCCGGGGGCAAAAAACCCCGGGGGTTGGTAAACCCAAAACAAACGACGTTTTGGAACTAATGGGGTTTAAAGGGCGCCCCAAGGTAGCCATTTGCAGTGGTTTACTTGAGGGGAAAACGCATAACAGGACAGGTTTTTAATTTTCTTTATTGCTAAACAAAAACTAGGGCGCAGCAGGGAAAACAAATTTGCATTCCTCGGGTTTGGGGTTATGCGGGGCAGTTTTTATTAGCCCCAGCTACTGACTGAAAACTGTAAGGTTTTAAGTGTTTACAAGGAAGGTCCCCAGCTTTTGGGGGAAGATGAAAACACGAAATCGAAAAAGGTTTTGGAGTGTTTCAAAAAGGAAAAACAGAAGGGGGGAAAATTTTAAAAAAGAAAATACATATTTTCAAAAAAATGATATGTTTCAAAACCAAAAAATAAGCTGAAAAACGTTTTGCCCCACCTCAAAAATAAAGGTATAAAAAGTACAGGGCCCAAAACGTTGGACGAAAAAAACCAAAAACCCCCAAAATTGGGTTAAAAAGGCGTGCTCAGCTCACTAAACCCAAAAATTCCCTTATATCAACCCCCCCAAAAAAACCATAAAACATTACAAAGGGGGGCCCCAAAATCATGCTCAATTATTTTAAAAAAAGCCTACTGGGTTTTGGAGCTAAAAAATTTTTAAACGTCATGTCCCATAATGTATACCCATGTGGGGAGACACAGAGCTAATAGCCAAAACCAATTAATGGGGTCTCTCCCAAAGGTTCGTTGCACACCACTAGACCCTTCCTACATAGTGGGGTGGACTACGCTGGCCCCAAAATATACGGACTACGAAAGGTCGTGGCCAAATTCATACAAAGGGTACATCTGCTTATTTGTATGCATGTCTCCCCGGGGCTCTGCATTTAGAGGGTGGTCAGTGACATGAGACTAAAGGGTTTCCCTGGCTGCCTTCAGACGTTTTGTGTCACGGCGAGGGAAACTGCTCCAATTATGGAGCGATAATGGTACTACCTTTGTAGGGGGGGTCCAAGGAGTTGAAGCAGTTGACATCATCACTTGTGTCGGTAATACTGTACGGTGAAACATCTTTTGTTGTTACTCCGTGTAAGAATATTTAAAATACGCGATAATCTGTTCGGGAGTGTCGTTAAGTTTACAGAATTCTGTGATTAAAATATAGAATTGCAATCCTACACAAAGACAATAGGTATCAGGGGGCGGAATTTCCTAGAAATCTAGACTACAAATTTAAAAATCTTCTCCAAGTACCGCCGTAATAAATCAACAGTGCAGCCCAGATAACGCGTAAGTGCCACGCTTAGCACGGCGCTTATGACTTTCTTCTCGCGAGGTTGCCATCTACACTTTGGGCCGACTCTCAACTACGGGCCTTTATTAGTGTTGCGATTGTGTGCAGTTTTTATTTACAATAATTCTTTTACCTTACACATATAAAATTGTAACAGAACATTGATACAGGAATTCAATAAGTGCACACTTTGTTGCTACTGGATTGAAGTAAATAAAATAAATACAATGCCCACTTAGTCACTCGCCACCTTCAACGCCAGTCGCGCCTGAACCTAGCTTATTAGCACCCGGACACAAAGGCACTGACGACGGAAACCCGTTAAATATCTTGCCCAACCGAATGACTCAGATACTCCTTCTGAACAGAGTGGTAACACCCAATATTAGTGTACGTCGGAAACCCCAGACGTGAACTAAAACGACGATTACGGTCAATTAAAAGCTGAAATGACAAGATTATTTACGACATTATGGCTACTGTACTCAAATTTTAAAGATCTGAAGAAACAAATGATGAATTAAAAGACAGCCTACAAATGATGTCAGACAAATTGATTCGGTCCTTAAATCTCTTACAAATCTGGAAGAAAAAAAGGAACGAGATAAAAAAACTGATTCTAAAATTGGAAGAAAAAAGGTTGAAACTCTTGAACGTAAAATAAATCGACCAGCCTAGAAATACGTAACGTTCCCGCCGTGTTATATGATAACAAAAAAAATTGAGACTAAAAGAAGAAATCGGAGGCATTATTAAATCATTGGCTAAAGTGTAGAGGTTGAGCTACAAGACTCTGATATTAGAGATGTTTTTAGAATAACCACTAATAAAGAAAACATAAAACCTATCATGGTTGAACTCAATAGCGTCTTGAAAAAGGAAAAGATATTGCAAGGAGTCAAAAATCTAAACAAGAAAAAGGCTAACGAAGATAAATTGAATACCCGGGAATCTCAAACTTCTGGGGCCTCCCAGGCCTGTGTATGTGTCGGAACATTGACGTTTAGAGCTCAGAAAATAATTATTTAGCCAGACAGTTTGCTCAAGACAACGATTACTCTTATTGCTGGACTTCAAGAGGCTTGGTTTATTTAACGTAAAGCTGAAGGAGAACCACCAGTTCGAATTGAAAAAGAATCTGATCTTAGCAAACTTGTGAAAAAGAAAATGACTATATGGTGTGAGAATTTACATTTTAATACTTAGAATTATTTTTAAATTTTTTTTTTAACCCTCTTGCTATGTACATTGCATTACATACATCATATGTCGCAATTGGCTAACTACACAACACACAAAACTCTTAGTACCTGCACATACTCACAACGTACACACATCCAGTCTTGTTATCACGCACACAAAAACACCCAAACATTTAATATTTTTTTAATATTACAGCAAGTTCTTGTTTAAAGAAACACAGTACCAGTAGTACCCGTGGTTGCTTTGAACAAGAACTTGCTGTAAGGCCCACTAGTTTTTCATGGTCACATTCGATACGCTTAATAATAGTCATTTAAAAAAATTTAGATAGTTTTAAGATATCTGAATCCTATAGAAGAGAGCCTGAAAAAATTGTGAAACCACGGTGACAATGGATTCTTTTAAAATACTTACGCAAAATATAAGAAGTATATCAGCAAATATGCCTACTTTCTTAACTCTGCTATCTAGGATGTCTCTTTCACCGGACATCATTATTCTCAGGGAATGCTGGCTATCTTGCAACCCAAACATCCCTCTATTAGATGGATATAAGTCCTATTGTAATGCTAAGCGATTAAAAAGCGATTAAACAAAAATGATGGGGTCGTAGTATATTTGGGACTAATCCCACCCACACGCCCACCACTGTAACTCCTGTACACCAGGATCCACAGCAGTGACCCACGAACACACCGAGTTATGACACTCGGGAAGTCCCAGGAAGAAATTAAACTGTCTTGGAACCCGCAACGAAATTAATCAGAAGAAAATTGGAGGAGTTGGAAATACAGTAAATCCACTTCCCTCCTTAGCAAAGCGGGAGACAAAATGAAGTAAAATGGGCATACACCCTTTTAAACAGGGAAGCACCACGGCCACAAATATTACGGGTCCTACGTGAGCTATGTTTGATTTCTATAATATGTATAGCAGAATCGCCTAAACGCACGGAAATTCACCCTAGTTGACACAAGATCCCCATAGTATACCGCCCCAGATGTCACCTGCAAGCTATTCAGCATTATATTACGTTCATTATACCAAAGACTACATTCCCAGAGGATATGATGAGCAGACTGTTCATAGTGAGAGTTAGGTGTTGAGCATTGACACAATGGTGACTCGACTAATTTAAATGAATAAAGCTTGCTCTTAAAGTTACCATGACCCGTAAGAAATTGAGCGACACAGTGATCCTACCTCAAGCCATATCCTCGACAACCGTTCGCGAACAGATGGAAAGAATTGGTAAAGATGGCGCCCCTTGGATGATTCATCCCAGCGTTGTTGCCATTCGTCTATGAGGTCATTATAGACATCGGGCTGCTGTTGAAGCAATCTTGTAATTTTACCGCGATCCCGCGCGCCCCAAAAAATCGCATTCCATGTTTTGTTGTCTTGAATAGTACATGGCTGCACGTCTCTGCACCTCGAGATCGACCGGAAGGACACCCGCCAACACCGGCAAAGCCTCAGTGCTAACCGTCCTATATGCCTTACACAAGAATATCAGTGCAAGTCGTTGGCCTTGTAACAGTTTGCGACGGACAGCGCCTACGGTCGCCCTATCGGCCCATACAGGTGCACCATAGCACATAGAACCTAAATAAGTAGCTCCGTATATGATCTTTAATGTATTAAATGATAGACCCCATGTCGCAGTTGATATCCTTGTCAATGCACAGAAACTCTTTTTAGACTTTTCATTAACTATTTTAATATGTTCGATAAATGAAAAGTTTTCTTTCTAAAACTAATCCTAGATAACACACTGTAGTTTTATTTTTTACAGTAACATTGTCAAATCTAATGCTCGGCGGTGATTTGAGGTTACCTTTTAAAAGTAGCTGGAAGGTTTTGTTGGGTGCAAAAGTTAAGCGATTACGTTCACCCCATTGAGATATCAAGTTCAAACATCTATTGGCTAATCTCTCAAGCCCCGCCCTAGTATCAGATTCCACCAGTAATAAGCCGTCATCAGCATACGCGTTCAGCAGTACATCCGGATGGTATTGGTATCGCAAGGAAAATCGTCGAAGCCGATATTCCACAAGTATGGACCTAGCACCGATCCCTGAGGACATCCATTGTAAGCGCCTTCGACACAGAATGATGACCAAGTCTTAGTTAGTTGTACCTTGTGAAAAGTACGAAGAGATAAGGGAATAAATATTTTTAAAGCACCCCCGTGATTTTAATTTCAGCAACAGCATGGGCCACCATGCGGTTGTCGAAGGCGCCAGATATATCTAAGAAAATAGCCAGCACGTATTGAAATTTTGACTCTGTGACAAACTTTCTAACCGATATAACAGCGTCAGTTGTCGATTTACCCAACGTACAATCCAAATTGTCTATCATGAAATTTGACTCCACCTGGCAGAAGCCGGGGCACTACAAGACGTTCTAAAAGCTTTCCTAACGATGGTAATAATGTGATTGGTCGGTAGGATTTATGGATCATCCGGTGGCTTGTCGCCACTTTTTGGTATTATACGAAATTTTCCGCACCGCCATTTTCGAGGAAATATTCTTCCAGCAAGCAACGTTTAAAGACAGTTTAAAATCGTGTCACCCGAAAGTTTACAAGCTTCTTTTATCATTTGTTAGATATTTTATCATCGCCCGAAGCCTTGTTTAGCGGCAAGGATCTAATGATACCGAGAAATTCGTCTGAAGATGGTAAATCAGACATTGGAGACAGTGGTGGTTCGATGGCCCAAATGCCTGATCTGTCGGGATGATCAGTGTCGTTTTCCGGTCGATCGTCAGGTACGAGTGAGTCTAAAAGATATTCTGTTGTTTGTTCACTCCTGTGGTATATTGTTATTAATTTTGATGTTTGTGATGTATGGGAAGGTCGATTGAATCTATTTGCTTAAATTCGTGATACAAAAGGTGACCACGGGCCCTCTCTATCGAGTTTATCAACAAGTTTCTGAATTAAGTTTCCCTTGGATTTTTCCACAGCAGCTCTGTAGTGGGGGCCTGGCAACTTAAGAGCAATGAGAGCATTTTTGTACAAATCTCCTGTTACGTTATGTTTTTTAATAGTGTTTAATTTTCTACGAGCTTTCGGTAGCTTTACGTAGTTCGGCTAATCTATCATTCCACCAAACACATCTACGAGTGTTAGTGATAGATCCGCGACCAATAGTTACATCAGCGCAGTATGAAAGTTTCTGATAATTATTTCTGCGCTTCCTCAGCTGAATAAACTACTGCGACTGAAGTCTTTTTGGTATGAGTTGCAAAGAGTGAACCAAACAAAGCCCAGTTCGCACCTTTAGTTTTATATTTTAAAATTATAGGGAGCCCTTTGTGGAATTCCTGGCCACCCTTGGTATGAATTCGTACACGATCAAGCGGTGATCACTACAGGATGCGTCCGGAAGGACAACGCCATCCCCGGGTATCGAGACGTCGCCGCGTGTAAGCGTCACGTCAATAGAAGACTCACCCATTGGGTTGCAAAAAGTTGGTGGTGTGCATCGGGGGTATTGTGAATAATAAGATTCATTTCCGCAATGAAATCTTCAACCCCACAACGTCGAACCGTGTCGGTTGAACGCAAAATTGCCATACCATAATGAAGATGAACGCATTGAATCAGCGCCAATGATAATTTTATGTCCACGAGGAACTGCAAGACGTAACGTAAGTGATGTAAGTGAGGATCAATAGGTGTGAATATTGAAAATAGCAGCTCACTACGTAAACCTTACAGGTAGAGGATTTAGATCTCAGCAAACGGCGCAGTGTGACGTCATAAGATTACGCAAAAATGTTACCGTTAAAAATTTGAACTGCAAACATATATCCCAGCCTGCGAACGGCAGTCGAGCTTGTACTACATTACGACGCAAGTGAGCGCTCTGATATTGTTCTTTTTTAAAAGGACAATGTCTAACTTTTGTTCTAAATTAACGGTCTAATTCTGATGTAGCTATTTATCGTTATGAAGATTTAAATGGCCTATCGAAATATTATTCATTACTTAGTAAGTTACTCTTTAACTTTTTTTTTTTTTTTTTTTTTAAAACTAAGTTAAACTATTCAGTAATTGGTATTTAATATTAGCTGTTCCGTAGTATATGTCAAAAGTAGCCTCTCTAATTTACTGTAACGGAACCAGATTTCCCAGATGCTTGTTGCATCCTAATTAAAATGGGAAATCAGACCTGTATACTTGCACTATATAGGTCCCCTCTTTTAGAGATGCTACACTTTTTTGGACCGCTCTAGATCAAGTACTGACATCAAATTGTTCTTTTGACAATATAATTGTGATAGGCGATATCAATATAGATATTGCTCATAGCACTAAGGATCCAAAAGCTCCAGATTATCTTAATCTAGCTGCTTGTCATGGTCTTCTACCTGCGCACAATTTAGTCAGCATGGAAGTACTTCTCTCGATCACGCCCTTTACTAAAAGAGTAAACTTAAAGCTGCGACTATAGTCCTCGACTCCACCGTTATGATCAAAAACGAAAGTATTACTAACTTTGGATAAATAACAAATATAGAAATTAAAAATACTCCAAGGGGCCAAAATCGACTACAAAATACTTGAAGAACAGATAAAAAATAAATTTTTTCCCCCATTTATGAATCTAAAAACCCAAACATTTGCCTTGAAGTATTCGTAATTCATTAACCAGAGTCCTAAAAGTTAGTACTAAATGTTCATATGTGCCCCATCGTCTAAGAATAATTAAACCCTGGATTACTCCTGGCATCCTCAGATGCATGAGAAATAGAGATCGGATGTATAAGAAAATGAAAATCAGCCTGATAATGATACCCTCCAAACCACTTTCAAAAAGGTATCGCAATTTTGTAAGCCATTCTTAAATCCTTAAAAAGACAAACGAGAAAGAAAAAACTAAATAAGGCTAAGTCTAATCCCAAAAAAATGTGGAAGGTTTTAAGAGAAGTAAACCATACTGACAAAATTATTTCTCCCTTTACTTCTCTATTAAAGATCCTTGATTCTATTGACGCATCTATAATGAGGTTTAAAAGATTTTTTACTAATGTTGAGAAAGAGTAGCTGACAAAATTACAACATCAGTACGCAGCCCCTGTGTGGAATTACAGGAAACACCCTTTAAAAATTTCCCTTTTTCTTTCTTGAGACCGACGAGATGGAAGTTGAGCGTATGATACTTACTCTCCGTTCGGATTGTGCGGTTGGCATTGATGGCATATCCTCCAATCTACTCAGACAGTACAGGGGGATCTTGGTACCGCCACTTACTTATATATTCAACCTTTGCATTCAAAAGGGTGATTTTCCCAGATCTACTAAAGAGGGCTCTTATTTATCCTATATTTAAATCTGGGGATCCTGACCGTGTCAATAACTATAGACCCATATCTGTATTACCTTCTCTATCTAAGGGTGTTAGAGAAAATTATGAACAATCGCCTAAACAAATACCTAGAAGCTCACAATATACTTTCTAGTAAACAATATGGATTTAGAAAAAATACCCCACTAATGATGCAGTTTTATAAACTCACCGACCACGTAGTGAGGGCACGGATAGTGGCAAAAAAATTGCTTTGGGAATATTCCTTTATTTGGCCAAGGCTTTTGACACGGTCTCCATCCCCAAGCTAATCCTTAAACTGGAGGCGATCGGAGTCAGGGATAAAAAAAATTT
>CADEBD010000730.1:5000-16354 GCA_902825455.1 Arctia plantaginis | reverse complement strand
GGTTTTTTTTTTTTTTTTTTTTTTTTTTTTTTTTTTTTTTTTTTTTTTTTTTTTTTTTTTTTTTTTTTTTTTTTTTTTTTTTTTTTTTTTTTTTTTTTTTGTTTTTTTTTTTTTTTTTTTTTTTTTTTTTTTTTTTTTTTTTTTTTTTTTTTTTTTTTTTTTTTTTTTTTTTTTTGTTTTTTTTTTTTTTTTTTTTTTTTTTTTTTTTTTTTTTTTTTTTTTTTTTTTTTTTTTTTTTTTTTTTTTTTTTTTTTTTTTTTTTTTTTTTTTTTTTTTTTTTTTTTTTTTTGTTTTTTTTTTTTTTTTTTTTTTTTTTTTTTTTTTTTTTTTTTTTTTTTTTGTTTTTTTTTTTTTTTTTTTTTTTTTTTTTTTTTTTTTTTTTTTTTTTTTTTTTTTTTTTTGTTTTTTTTTTTTTTTTTTTTTTTTTTTTTTTTTTTTTTTTTTTTTTTTTTTTTTTTTTTTTTTTTTTTTTTTTTTTTTTTTTTTTTTTTTTTTTTTTTTTGTTTTTTTTTTTTTTTTTTTTTTTTTTTTTTTTTTTTTTTTTTTTTTTTTTTTTTTTTTTTTTTTTTTTTTTTTTTTTTTTTTTTTTTTTTTTTTTTTTTTTTTTTTTTTTGTTTTTTTTTTTTTTTTTTTTTTTTTTTTTTTTTTTTTTTTTTTTTTTTTTTTTTTTTTTTTTTTTTTTTTTTGTTTTTTTTTTTTTTTTTTTTTTTTTTTTTTTTTTTTTTTTTTTTTTTTTTTTTTTTTTTTTTTTTTTTTTTTTTTTTTTTTTTTTTT
This sequence comes from Arctia plantaginis, assembly GCA_902825455.1. Lineage (NCBI taxonomy): Eukaryota > Metazoa > Arthropoda > Insecta > Lepidoptera > Erebidae > Arctia > Arctia plantaginis. The sequence goes on along the minus strand of CADEBD010000730.1, from coordinate 15,580 downwards.
TTTTTTTTTTTTTTTTGTTTTTTTTTTTTTTTTTTTTTTTTTTTTTTTTGTTTTTTTTTTTTTTTTTTTTTTTTTTTTTTTTTTTTTTTTTTTTTTTTTTTTTTTTTTTTTTTTTTTTTTTTTTTTTTTTTTTTTTTTTTTTTTTTTTGTTTTTTTTTTTTTTTTTTTTTTTTTTTTTTTTTTTTTTTTTTTTTTTTTTTTGTTTTTTTTTTTTTTTTTTTTTTTTTTTTTTTTTTTTTTTTTTTTTTTTTTTTTTTTTTTTTTTTTTTTTTTTTTTTTTTTTTTTTTTTTTTTTTTTTTTTTTTTTTTTTTTTTTTTTTTTTTTTTTTTTTTTTTTTTTTTTTTTTTTTTTTTTTTTTTTTTTTTTTTTTTTTTTTTTTTTTTTTTTTTTTTTTTTGTTTTTTTTTTTTTTTTTTTTTTTTTTTTTTTTTTTTTTTTTTTTTTTTTTTTTTTTTTTTTTTTTTTTTTTTTTTTTTTTTTTTTTTTTTTTTTTTTTTTTTTTTTTTTTTTTTTTTTTTTTTTTTTTTTTTTTTTTTTTTTTTTTTTTTTTTTTTTTTTTTTTTTTTTTTTTTTTTTTTTTTTTTTTTTTTTTTTTGTTTTTTTTTTTTTTTTTTTTTTTTTTTTTTTTTTTTTTTTTTTTTTTTTTTTTTTTTTTTTTTTTTTTTTTTTTTTTTTTTTTTTTTTTTTTTTTTTTTTTTTTTTTTTTTTTTTTTTTTTTTTTTTTTTTTTTTTTTTTGTTTTTTTTTTTTTTTTTTTTTTTTTTTTTTTTTTTTTTTTTTTTTTTTTTTTTTTTTTTTTTTTTTTTTTTTTTTTTTTTTTTTTTTTTTTTTTTTTTTTTTTTTTTTTTTTTTTTTTTTTTTTTTTTTTTTTTTTTTTTTTTTTTTTTTTTTTTTTTTTTTTTTTTTGTTTTTTTTTTTTTTTTTTTTTTTTTTTTTTTTTTTTTTTTTTTTTTTTTTTTTTTTGTTTTTTTTTTTTTTTTTTTTTTTTTTTTTTTTTTTTTTTGTTTTTTTTTTTTTTTTTTTTTTTTTTTTTTTTTTTTTTTTTTTTTTTTTTTTTTTTTTTTTTTTTTTTTTTTTTTTTTTTTTTTTTTTTTTTTTTTTTTTTTTTTTTTTTTTTTTTTTTTTTTTTTTTTTTTTTTTTTTTTGTTTTTTTTTTTTTTTTTTTTTTTTTTTTTTTTTTTTTTTTTTTTTTTTTTTTTTTGTTTTTTTTTTTTTTTTTTTTTTTTTTTTTTTTTTTTTTTTTTTTTTTTTTTTTTTTTTTTTTTTTTTTTTTTTTTTTTTTTTTTTTTTTTTTTTTTTTTTTTTTTTTTTTTTTTTTTTTTTTTTTTTTTTTTTTTTTTTTTTTTTTTTTTTTTTTTTTTTTTTTTTTTTTTGTTTTTTTTTTTTTTTTTTTTTTTTTTTTTTTTTTTTTTTTTTTTTTTTTTTTTTTTTTTTTTTTTTTTTTTTTTTTTTTTTTTTTTTTTTTTTTTTTTTTTTTTTTTTTTTTTTTTTTTTTTTTTTTTTTTTTTTTTTTTTTTTTTTTTTTTTTTTTTTTTTTTGTTTTTTTTTTTTTTTTTTTTTTTTTTTTTTTTTTTTTTTTTTTTTTTTTTTTTTTTTTTTTTTTTTTTTTTTTTTTTTTTTTTTTTTTTTTTTTTTTTTTTTTTTTTTTTTTTTTTTTTTTTTTTTTTTTTTTTTTTTTTTTTTTTTTTTTTTTTTTTTTTTTGTTTTTTTTTTTTTTTTTTTTTTTTTTTTTTTTTTTTTTTTTTTTTTTGTTTTTTTTTTTTTTTTTTTTTTTTTTTTTTTTTTTTTTTTTTTTTTTTTTTTTTTTTTTTTTTTTTTTTTTTTTTTTTTTTTTTTTTTTTTTTTTTTTTTTTTTTTTTTTTTTTTTTTTTTTTTTTTTTTTTTTTTTTTTTTTTTTTTTTTGTTTTTTTTTTTTTTTTTTTTTTTTTTTTTTTTTTTTTTTTTTTTTTTTTTTTTTTTTTTTTTTTTTTTTTTTTTTTTTTTTTTTTTTTTTTTTTTTTTTTTTTTTTTTTTTTTTTTTTTTTTTTTTTTTTTTTTTTTTTTTTTTTTTTTTTTTTTTTTTTTTTTTTTTTTTTTTTTTTTTTTTTTTTTTTTTTTTTTTTTTTTTTTTTTTTTTTTTTTTTTTTTTTTTTTTTTTTTTTTTTTTTTTTTTTTTTTTTTTTTTTTTTTTTTTTTTTTTTTTTTTTTTTTTTTTTTTTTTTTTTTTTTTTTTTTTTTTTTTTTTTTTTTTTTTTTTTTTTTTTTTTTTTTTTTTTTTTTTTTTTTTTTTTTTTTTTTTTTTTTTTTTTTTTTTTTTTTTTTTTTTTTTTTTTTTTTTTTTTTTTTGTTTTTTTTTTTTTTTTTTTTTTTTTTTTTTTTTTTTTTTTTTTTTTTTTTTTTTTTTTTTTTTTTTTTTTTTTTTTTTTTTTTTGTTTTTTTTTTTTTTTTTTTTTTTTTTTTTTTTTTTTTTTTTTTTTTTTTTTTTTTTTTTTTTTTTTTTTTTTTTTTTTTTTTTTTTTTTTTTTTTTTTTTTTTTTTTTTTTTTTTTTTTTTTTTTTTTTTTTTGTTTTTTTTTTTTTTTTTTTTTTTTTTTTTTTTTTTTTTTTTTTTTTTTTTTTTTTTTTTTTTTTTTTTTTTTTTTTTTTTTTTTTTTTTTTTTTTTTTTTTTTTTTTTTTTTTTTTTGTTTTTTTTTTTTTTTTTTTTTTTTTTTTTTTTTTTTTTTTTTTTTTTTTTTTTTTTTTTTTTTTTTTTTTTTTTTTTTTTTTTTTTTTTTTTTTTTTTTTTTTTTTTTTTTTTTTTTTTTTTTTTTTTTTTTTTTTTTTTGTTTTTTTTTTTTTTTTTTTTTTTTTTTTTTTTTTTTTTTTTTTTTTTTTTTTTTTTTTTTTTTTTTTTTTTTTTTTTTTTTTTTTTTTTTTTTTTTTTTTTTTTTTTTTTTTTTTTTTTTTTTTTTTTTTTTTTTTTTTTTTTTTTTTTTTTTTTTTTTTTTTTTTTTTTTTTTTTTTTTTTTTTTTTTTTTTTTGTTTTTTTTTTTTTTTTTTTTTTTTTTTTTTTTTTTTTTTTTTTTTTTTTTTTTTTTTTTGTTTTTTTTTTTTTTTTTTTTTTTTTTTTTTTTTTTTTTTTTTTTTTTTTTTTTTTTTTTTTTTTTTTTTTTTTTTTTTGTTTTTTTTTTTTTTTTTTTTTTTTTTTTTTTTTTTTTTTTTTTTTTTTTTTTTTTTTTTTTTTTTTTTTTTTTTTTTTTTTTTTTTTTTTTTTTTTTTTTTTTTTTTTGTTTTTTTTTTTTTTTTTTTTTTTTTTTTTTTTTTTTTTGTTTTTTTTTTTTTTTTTTTTTTTTTTTTTTTTTTTTTTTTTTTTTTTTTTTTTTTTTTTTTTTTTTTTTTTTTTTTTTTTTGTTTTTTTTTTTTTTTTTTTTTTTTTTTTTTTTTTTTTTTTTTTTTTTTTTTTTTTTTTTTTTTTTTTTTTTTTTTTTTTTTTTTTTTTTTTTTTTTTTTTTTTTTTTGTTTTTTTTTTTTTTTTTTTTTTTTTTTTTTTTTTTTTTTTTTTTTTTTTTTTTTTTTGTTTTTTTTTTTTTTTTTTTTTTTTTTTTTTTTTTTTTTTTTTTTTTTTTTTTTTTTTTTTTTTTTTTTTTTTTTTTTTTTTTTTTTTTTTTTTTTTTTTTTTTTTTTTTTTTTTTTTTTTTTTTTGTTTTTTTTTTTTTTTTTTTTTTTTTTTTTTTTTTTTTTTTTTTTTTTTTTTTTTTTTTTTTTTTTTTTTTTTTTTTTTTTTTTTTTTTTTTTTTTTTTTTTTTTTTTTTTTTTTTTTTTTTTTTTTTTTTTTTTTTTTTTTTTTTTTTTTTTTTTTTTTTTTTTTTTTTTTTTTTTTTTTTTTTTTTTTTTTTTTTTTTTTTTTTTTTTTTTTTTTGTTTTTTTTTTTTTTTTTTTTTTTTTTTTTTTTTTTTTTTTTTTTTTTTTTTTTTTTTTTTTTTTTTTTTTTTTTTTTTTTTTTTTTTTTTTTTTTTTTTTTTTTTTTTTTTTTTTTTTTTTTTTTGTTTTTTTTTTTTTTTTTTTTTTTTTTTTTTTTTTTTTTTTTTTTTTTTTTTTTTTTTTTTTTTTTTTTTTTGTTTTTTTTTTTTTTTTTTTTTTTTTTTTTTTTTTTTTTTTTTTTTTTTTTTTTTTTTTTTTTTTTTTTTTTTTTTTTTTTTTTTTTTTTTTTTTTTTTTTTTTTTTTTTTTTTTTTTTTTTTTTTTTTTTTTTTTTTTTTTTTTTTTTTTTTTTTTTTTTTTTTTTTTTTTTTTTTTTTTTTTTTTTTTTTTTTTTTGTTTTTTTTTTTTTTTTTTTTTTTTTTTTTTTTTTTTTTTTTTGTTTTTTTTTTTTTTTTTTTTTTTTTTTTTTTTTTTTTTTTTTTTTTTTTTTTTTTTTTTTTTTTTTTTTTTTTTTTTTTTTTTTTTTTTTTTTTTTTTTTTTTTTTTTTTTTTTTTTTTTTTTTTTTTTTTTTTTTTTTTTTTTTTTTTTTTGTTTTTTTTTTTTTTTTTTTTTTTTTTTTTTTTTTTTTTTTTTTTTTTTTTTTTTTTTTTTTTTTTTTTTTTTTTTTTTTTTTTTTTTTTTTTTTTTTTTTTTTTTTTTTTTTTTTTTTTTTTTTTTTTTTTTTTTTTTTTTTTTTTTTTTTTTTTTTTTTTTTTTTGTTTTTTTTTTTTTTTTTTTTTTTTTTTTTTTTTTTTTTTTTTTTTTTTTTTTTTTTTTTTTTTTTTTTTTTTTTTTTTTTTTTTTTTTTTTTTTTTTTTTTTTTTTTTTTTTTTTTTTTTTTTTTTTTTTTTTTTTTTTTTTTTTTTTTTTTTTTTTTTTTTTTTTTTTTTTTGTTTTTTTTTTTTTTTTTTTTTTTTTTTTTTTTTTTTTTTTTTTTTTTTTTTTTTTTTTTTTTTTTTTTTTTTTTTTTTTTTTTTTTTTTTTTTTTTTTTTTTTTTTTTTTTTTTTTTTTTTTTTTTTTTTTTTTTTTTTTTTTTTTTTTTTTTTTTTTTTTTTTTTTTTTTTTTTTTTTTTTTTTTTTTTTTTTTTTTTTTTTTTTTTTTTTTTTTTTTTTTTGTTTTTTTTTTTTTTTTTTTTTTTTTTTTTTTTTTTTTTTTTTTTTTTTTTTTTTTTTTTTTTTTTTTTTTTTTTGTTTTTTTTTTTTTTTTTTTTTTTTTTTTTTTTGTTTTTTTTTTTTTTTTTTTTTTTTTTTTTTTTTTTTTTTTTTTTTTTTTTTTTTTTTGTTTTTTTTTTTTTTTTTTTTTTTTTTTTTTTTTTTTTTTTTTTTTTTTTTTTTTTTTTTTTTTTTTTTTTTTTTTTTTTTTTTTTTTTTTTTTTTTTTTTTTGTTTTTTTTTTTTTTTTTTTTTTTTTTTTTTTTTTTTTTTTTTTTTTTTTTTTTTTTTTTTTTTTTTTTTTTTTTTTTTTTTTTTTTTTTTTTTTTTTTTTTGTTTTTTTTTTTTTTTTTTTTTTTTTTTTTTTTTTTTTTTTTTTTTTTTTTTTTTTTTTTTTTTTTTTTTTTTTTTTTTTTTTTTTTTTTTTTTTTTTTTTTTTTTTTTTTTTTTTTTTTTTTTTTTTTTTTTTTTTTTTTTTTTTTTTTTTTTTTTTTTTTTTTTTTTTTTTTTTGTTTTTTTTTTTTTTTTTTTTTTTTTTTTTTTTTTTTTTTTTTTTTTTTTTTTTTTTTTTTTTTTTTTTTTTTGTTTTTTTTTTTTTTTTTTTTTTTTTTTTTTTTTTTTTTTTTTTTTTTTTTTTTTTTTTTTTTTTTTTTTTTTTTTTTTTTTTTTTTTTTTTTGTTTTTTTTTTTTTTTTTTTTTTTTTTTTTTTTTTGTTTTTTTTTTTTTTTTTTTTTTTTTTTTTTTTTTTTTTTTTTTTTTTTTTTTTTTTTTTTTTTTTTTTTTTTTTTTTTTTTTTTTTTTTTTTTTTTTTTTTTTTTTTTTTTTTTTTTTTTTTTGTTTTTTTTTTTTTTTTTTTTTTTTTTTTTTTTTTTTTTTTTTTTTTTTTTGTTTTTTTTTTTTTTTTTTTTTTTTTTTTTTTTTTTTTTTTTTTTTTTTTTTTTTTTTTTTTTTTTTTTTTTTTTTTTTTTTTTTTTTTTTTTTTTTTTTTTTTTTTTTTTTTTTTTTTTTTTTTTTTTTTTTTTTTTTTTTTTTTTTTTTTTTTTTTTTTTTTTTTTTTTTTTTTTTTTTTTTTTTTTTTTTTTTTTTTTTTTTTTTTTTGTTTTTTTTTTTTTTTTTTTTTTTTTTTTTTTTTTTTTTTTTTTTTTTTTTTTTTTTTTTTTTTTTTTTTTTTTTTTTTTTTTTTTTTTTTTGTTTTTTTTTTTTTTTTTTTTTTTTTTTTTTTTTTTTTTTTTTTTTGTTTTTTTTTTTTTTTTTTTTTTTTTTTTTTTTTTTTTTTTTTTTTTTTTTTTTTTTTTTTTTTTTTTTTTTTTTTTTTTTTTTTTTTTTTTTGTTTTTTTTTTTTTTTTTTTTTTTTTTTTTTTTTTTTTTTTTTTTTTTTTTTTTGTTTTTTTTTTTTTTTTTTTTTTTTTTTTTTTTTTTTTTTTTTTTTTTTTTTTTTTTTTTTTTTTTTTTTTTTTTTTTTTTTTTTTTTTTTTTTTTTTTTTTTTTTTTTTTTTTTTTTTTTTTTTTTTTTTTTTTTTTTTTTTTTTTTTTTTTTTTTTTTTTTTTTTTTTTTTTTTTTTTTTTTTTTTTTTTTTTTTTTTTTTTTTTTTTTTTTTTTTTTTTTTTTTTTTTTTTTTTTTTTTTTTTTTTTTTTTTTTTTTTTTTTTTTTTTTTTTTTTTTTTTTTTTTTTTTTTTTTTTTTTTTTTTTTTTTTTTTTTTTTTTTTTTTTTGTTTTTTTTTTTTTTTTTTTTTTTTTTTTTTTTTTTTTTTTTTTTTTGTTTTTTTTTTTTTTTTTTTTTTTTTTTTTTTTTTTTTTTTTTTTTTTTTTTTTTTTTTTTTTTTTTTTTTTTTTTTTTTTTTTTTTTTTTTTTTTTTTTTTTTTTTTTTTTTTTTTTTTTTTTTTTTTTTTTTTTTTTTTTTTTTTTTTTTTTTTTTTTTTTTTTTTTTTTTTTTTTTTTTTTTTTTTTTTTTTTTTTTTTTTTTTTTTTTTTTTTTTTTTTTTTTTTTTTTTTTTTTTTTTTTTTTTTTTTTTTTTTTTTTTTTTTTTTTTTTTTTTTTTTTTTTTTTTTTTTTTTTTTTTTTTTTTTTTTTTTTTTTTTTTTTTTTTTTTTTTTTTTTTTTTTTTTTTTTTTTTTTTTTTTTTTTTTTTTTTTGTTTTTTTTTTTTTTTTTTTTTTTTTTTTTTTTTTTTTTTTTTTTTTTTTTTTTTTTTTTTTTTTTTTTTTTTTTTTTTTTTTTTTTTTTTTTTTTTTTTTTTTTTTTTTTTTTTTTTTTTTTTTTTTTTTTTTTTTTTTTTTTTTTTTTTTTTTTTTTTTTTTTTTTTTTTTTTTTTTTTTTTTTTTTTTTTTTTTTTTTTTTTTTTTTTTTTTGTTTTTTTTTTTTTTTTTTTTTTTTTTTTTTTTTTTTTTTTTTTTTTTTTTTTTTTTTTTTTTTTTTTTTTTTTTTTTTTTTTTTTTTTTTTTTTTTTTTTTGTTTTTTTTTTTTTTTTTTTTTTTTTTTTTTTTTTTTTTTTTTTTTTTTTTTTTTTTGTTTTTTTTTTTTTTTTTTTTTTTTTTTTTTTTTTTTTTTTTTTTTTTTTTTTTTTTTTTTTTTTTTTTTTTTTTTTTTTTTTTTTTTTTTTTTTTTTTTTTTTTTTTTTTTTTTTTTTTTTTTTTTTTTTTTTTTTTTTTTTTTTTTTTTTTTTTTTTTTTTTTTTTTTTTTTTTTTTTTTTTTTTTTTTTTTTTTTTTTTTTTTTTTTTTTTTTTTTTTTTTTTTTTTTTTTTTTTTTTTTTTTTTTTTTTTTTTTTTTTTTTTTTTTTTTTTTTTTTTTTTTTTTTTTTTTTTTTTTTTTTTTTTTTTTTTTTTTTTTTTTTTTTTTTTTTTTTTTTTTTGTTTTTTTTTTTTTTTTTTTTTTTTTTTTTTTTTTTTTTTTTTTTTTTTTTTTTTTTTTTTTTTTTTTTTTTTTTTTTTTTTTTTTTTTTTTTTTTTTTTTTTTTTTTTTTTTTTTTTTTTTTTTTTTTTTTTTTTTTTTTTTTTTTTTTTTTTTTTTTTTTTTTTTTTTTTTTTTTTTTTTTTTTTTTTTTTTTTTTTTTTTTTTTTTTTTTTTTTTTTTTTTTTTTTTTTTTTTTTTTTTTTTTTTTTTTTTTTTTTTTTTTTTTTTTTTTTTTTTTTTTTTTTTTTTTTTTTTTTTTTTTTTTTTTTTTTTTTTTTTTTTTTTTTTTTTTTTTTTTTTTTTTTTTTTTTTTTTTTTTTTTTTTTTTTTTTTTTTTTTTTTTTTTTTTTTTTTTTTTTTTTTTTTTTTTTTTTTTTTGTTTTTTTTTTTTTTTTTTTTTTTTTTTTTTTTTTTTTTTTTTTTTTTTTTTTTTTTTTTTTTTTTTTGTTTTTTTTTTTTTTTTTTTTTTTTTTTTTTTTTTTTTTTTTTTTTTTTTTTTTTTTTTTTTTTTTTTTTTTTTTTTTTTTTTTTTTTTTTTTTTTTTTTTTTTTTTTTTTTTTTTTTTTTTTTTTTTTTTTTTTTTTTTTTTTTTTTTTTTTTTTTTTTTTTTTTTTTTTTTTTTTTTTTTTTTTTTTTTTTTTTTTTTTTTTTTTTTTTTTTTTTTTTTTTTTTTTTTTTTTTTTTTTTTTTTTTTTTGTTTTTTTTTTTTTTTTTTTTTTTTTTTTTTTTTTTTTTTTTTTTTTTTTTTTTTTTTTTTTTTTTTTTTTTTTTTTTTTTTTTTTTTTTTTTTTTTTTTTTTTTTTTTTTTTTTTTTTTTTTTTTTTTTTTTTTTTTTTTTTTTTTTTTTTTTTTTTTTTTTTTTTTTTTTTTTTTTTTTTTTTTTTTTTTTTTTTTTTTTTTTTTTTTTTTTTTTTTTTTTTTTTTTTTTTTTTTTTTTTTTTTTTTTTTTTTTTTTTTTTTTTTTTTTTTTTTTTTTTTTTTTTTTTTTTTTTTTTTTTTTTTTTTTTTTTTTTTTTTGTTTTTTTTTTTTTTTTTTTTTTTTTTTTTTTTTTTTTTTTTTTTTTTTTTTTTTTTTTTTTTTTTTTTTTTTTTTTTTTTTTTTTTTTTTTTTTTTTTTTTTTTTTTTTTTTTTTTTTTTTTTTTTTTTTTTTTTTTTTTTTTTTTTTTTTTTTTTTTTTTTTTTTTTTTTTTTTTTTTGTTTTTTTTTTTTTTTTTTTTTTTTTTTTTTTTTTTTTTTTTTTTTTTTTTTTTTTTTTTTTTTTTTTTTTTTTTTTTTTTTTTTTTTTTTTTTTTTTTTTTTTTTTTTTTTTTTTTTTTTTTTTTTTTTTTTTTTTTTTTTTTTTTTTTTTTTTTTTTTTTTTTTTTTTTTTTTTTTTTTTTTTTTTTTTTTTTTTTTTTTTTTTTTTTTTTTTTTTTTTTTTTTTTTTTTTTTTTTTTTTTTTTTTTTTTTTTTTTTTTTTTTTTTTTTTTTTTTTTTTTTTTTTTTTTTTTTTTTTTTTTTTTTTTTTTTTTTTTTTTTTTTTTTTTTTTTTTTTTTTTTTTTTTTTTTTTTTTTTTTTTTTTTTTTTTTTTTTTTTTTTTTTTTTTTTTTTTTTTTTTTTTTTTTTTTTTTTTTTTTTTTTTTTTTTTTTTTTTTTTTTTTTTTTTTTTTTTTTTTTTTTTTTTTTTTTTTTTTTTTTTTTTTTTTTTTTTTTTTTTTTTTTTTTTTTTTTTTTTTTTTTTTTTTTTTTTTTTTTTTTTTTTTTTTTTTTTTTTTTTTTTTTTTTTTTTTTTTTTTTTTTTTTTTTTTTTTTTTTTTTTTTTTTTTTTTTTTTTTTTTTTTTTTTTTTTTTTTTTTTTTTTTTTTTTTTTTTTTTTTTTTTTTTTTTTTTTTTTTTTTTTTTTTTTTTTTTTTTTTTTTTTTTTTTTTTTTTTTTTTTTTTTTTTTTTTTTTTTTTTTTTTTTTTTTTTTTTTTTTTTTTTTTTTTTTTTTTTTTTTTTTTTTTTTTTTTTTTTTTTTTTTTTTTTTTTTTTTTTTTTTTTTTTTTTTTTTTTTTTTTTTTTTTTTTTTTTTTTTTTTTTTTTTTTTTTTTTTTTTTTTTTTTTTTTTTTTTTTTTTTTTTTTTTTTTTTTTTTTTTTTTTTTTTTTTTTTTTTTTTTTTTTTTTTTTTTTTTTTTTTTTTTTTTTTTTTTTTTTTTTTTTTTTTTTTTTTTTTTTTTTTTTTTTTTTTTTTTTTTTTTTTTTTTTTTTTTTTTTTTTTTTTTTTTTTTTTTTTTTTTTTTTTTTTTTTTTTTTTTTTTTTTTTTTTTTTTTTTTTTTTTTTTTTTTTTTTTTTTTTTTTTTTTTTTTTTTTTTTTTTTTTTTTTTTTTTTTTTTTTTTTTTTTTTTTTTTTTTTTTTTTTTTTTTTTTTTTTTTTTTTTTTTTTTTTTTTTTTTTTTTTTTTTTTTTTTTTTTTTTTTTTTTTTTTTTTTTTTTTTTTTTTTTTTTTTTTTTTTTTTTTTTTTTTTTTTTTTTTTTTTTTTTTTTTTTTTTTTTTTTTTTTTTTTTTTTTTTTTTTTTTTTTTTTTTTTTTTTTTTTTTTTTTTTTTTTTTTTTTTTTTTTTTTTTTTTTTTTTTTTTTTTTTTTTTTTTTTTTT
>CADEBD010000729.1:0-24728 GCA_902825455.1 Arctia plantaginis | reverse complement strand
AAAACATCGTAGTAAAAATATAAAAAAGTAAAAAAATATATCCCCCCAAGGGGTATAGTGTAAATTGGGGAATATAGAATAAACAATAGTTTAAGATTTTAAAAGGGTTTCCCGGTTTATTTTTTGACGGGGAAAAAAGGGGAAAAAAAAAAAAAAAAAAAAAAAAAAAAAAAAAAAAAAAAAAAAAACCAAACCTTTTTTTTTTTTTTTTTTTTTTTTTTAACGTGGGGAAAATTTTTCCCCCCTGGACCGCCCACCCCCCCGGGGGGCTCTCTTTCGGCGGGGGGTGTGTGGGGACTCGAACCGACAAAAAACCACACGGTTTTGGCCCCTTTTTGCCCCTTCCATTTGGGGGGGGTTCCGGGTATTATCCCCTTCTGGACCCCTCCCACGCCAGCCCGCCCTGGTGGGGGCTCCGTTCCAGGACCTCCCCTTTTAAGGCGGCGCCCGGGGCCACACGGGGAACCCCGGGCCCCTTTGGGGCGGGGGCCCAACTAATCGGGTGGGGGGAAAAACCCCAAATCAAGAAAACCCATGCTTTTTCCCTTTATTTTTCCTCGGTCGGCGGGGCTTCGCGCCACTCGCGCACGGTTCTTCGGGCGGAGGGCGAAATCCGCTCTCCCCCCGGGAAGCCCACCCATTTCGCCGAAAAACTTCGGCGAGCACTTCCGCCCCCAAACCCCAAAGGGGGGTGTTTCCGGGAAAAGGCGCAACCCCCTCGGGGACACCGTGCGGTTTTCCGCGTTTTGGCTCTGACCGCCAAATCCCTGGGGGCGCCAGGGGCCGCCCCCTATTCGGGGCGGTCGGGGACCCGCCCCCAAACCCCGGGGGCCCACCCATACGCGCCATGCCCGGACAACCCCCGTTTACACCCGCCCCTTGTCGGACGCGGGGGCCCACCCATTTTGGGAAAAAATTTCGCCCTAGGGCGGGGACGCAGCGCCACCAGTTTGGAGAAAAGCTGGGGAAGTGCTCGCGAAGAGCCACCTCCCGTCGAGGATCGGGCCCCAGATTTTTCCCTCGGGGCCCCCAAACCCGGTACGAGGACCGATTTTGACCCACGATTGAGGCCCCAGGGGGGGCCCGGGGGGGCCCCATGGAAAATAACAGGGCCTCCGTCTTATCTGGGGGCCCCCGAAAGCCCAGCCCCCCAAAATGCGCCCGGGAACCCCGGGGAGCCACCCCCTGTTGGCCAGGCGCGCCGCCTCTTGGAAGTTTCCCCCCCCCCCCGGGCGTCAGGGAAGGGTATGGGTTCTGCGTAACAAAAATTAAAAACCCCAACCCCGGGGGGGGAAATGGGGCGGGGAAGGGCCCCAGTGTACCAAATGTTCCAAAAGGGAAGGGGTCCAAGAACCCCCCCTTTTGGGGAAAACACCGCAGGGCCCAGGGGCCGCACCTCAGTTACCTTTCTCGGTCCTGTCCCAACGCGGTAAGCTCCCTAAATAGTCTGCCACAAACCCCCCTCAGGTACTTTGGCCCCCCATAAAATAGGGGGAGGGTTTTCCCTGATGCAGCGGGAATGGCAACTATTAAATGCTTTGGCGTCCCCCAAGGGGACCCCGGCCAAACCCGAAAACGCCGCCACAGCTAAACGGCCTCTTGGGTAAACGGCCCTCAGGCGAAAACAGGGGCGCCCGACTGTCAAACCCGCCCGCCCAAAAACCCAAAAACTGGGGGTCCGCAGATGGGGCCCCCCCTTTTCCCCCCGAGGGCGGCCAGGGCGGGGCAAAAAAGAACCCTCTAAAACAAAAATTTTCCCCGCCTCGCCCCAGCACACGAGGGGCCTATACCCCGCGACCAAATCGGTTTAGGCCGCCCCGGTTTTCCCAAAAAATAGGCCAGTTCCCGAAACCTAACCTAACCTAACCAACCCTTTTTTTTTTTTTTTTTTTTTTTTTAGGGTGGGGGAAACCCCCTCGGGCCGTCCCCCCCCCGGGGCTCTCGTTGGGCGGGGGGGTTTGGGGTGTCGGACTCGAACCGCCCAAAAACACACCTTCCCCCTTTTTGGGCGCTTTCAGTTTAGGAGGGGCCCAAAGGTAGTTACCCTTTGGACCCCCCCAGCCCCGGGCCCGCTCCTGGGCGGGCCCCTTTCTCAGGGGAAACCCCTTTTTAGGCGGCGTCCGGCACACGCGGACGCCCCCCCCTCGGGGCTGGCCAAACTAATGCGGGTGGGGGGAAAAACCCACCCCTTTCCACCCGGGGCCCACACCAGGGGGGCCCCAGAGGTGTGGTAGGGGGCCCCCGCCCCCCTTTTCGCCGGCGGGGATCGGGTCCGATTGGGGGTTCGTCCTCCCGGGGCCCCTTTTCCCGCCCGGCCCCCTTCCCGGAGTTTACTACCTCGAAAGGGGTTTTGGGGAACCCCCCGGGGTAAAAAAACCCTGTCGCTCCCCGGCCAGGGAAAAAGGCTTTAATTTGGTAGGAAAATTAAATAACGTTAAATTCTTGTTCGCACCGTTTAATCAATCCCTCGTTCTCATTTTATGTTGATTTAAATAGTTTTAGGACCGGGCAAATCCCCCCCTATATAGCCCCCTCCCAATCCTCGCCATACGACCCCCCCACCTCCACCCGTCTTACCTCACCCCCTCCAACCCTAATTTAGGCTGTAAAACCACTTGGACGCCCCCGTGTTTGGTTCATCTGAACCCATGCAGGGGGAGCCCAACAATTGTCCCCATCCATTTTTTCTTCCCCCCCAACCTTCTTTCCTACGAAATCCCCTCCCCCCCCTTTACTTTAAACCTCACCCCCCTCACGTCCTAATTCCGGGCTGTGGACGTTTTTTGGACCCCCCGTGTTTGGTTTCATTTGAATCAGCAGGGGTGGCCCAACAGTTTGGCCCTCGTCAGAATCTTCTCCCCCCCCCCCACCCACCCCCTTCCCCAGCCCAAATCCCCCCTCCAACCTTCTCTTGAACAAAATCCCCTCCCCCCCTCCTTACCTCACTCACCGCCCTCAAAACCTAACTCCGCTGTTAGGACCCCTAGACCCACCGTGTTTGGGGCTCATCTGAACCGGCCCGGAGGACCTAGTAACTTTGGCCCCGCCCAGAATCCCCCCTTCTCCTCCGCATTCCACCCCTTCACCCTCCCAATCTTCAATTATTCTTGTAGGTGGCCCAGACCCCCCCGTGTTTGGGTTCGTTGGAACCAGTCGGGTAAGGCAATCTTCTGGGCCCTACAGATATTTTTATATTTGTAAATTTATTTTATTGGACTTTATTGTTTTTAATTTTTTCGATAAAATTTTTTTGACACTGTTTCCTAGTGCTACCAAGGACCAGGGACCTTTACATCCCTATAGCGGACTGATTCCGCTACAGTGCAGAGATTTTGACAACGTCTAAATATATCGACCTCGACTTTTTTGACAGCACTACGAAGTGTAAATTTTACTATTTTATTTTACATTTACTTAAATCTTATTTGTTCTGACTTGTGTTTTAGAATTAGGACTAGGGATTATACATCCCTATTTTGTCTGACCTCTCTGCTGAGCAAGAGACCGTCTTGTTAAACCTTAGTTTTTAATTATATACTGACTTATCTTTATATTTTGTTTACTGACTTTAAGTTATAAGCTGTTTATTGTATTGTCATTTGACGCTTAGACTTGACCAGCCTAGATTAAGGAACAACTCTCCTCTGGCGTGTCGTGTCCCCATCTACAACACTAGCCCACGAAAGGGAACAACCATGGCCACGCGTGATGCAAACCACAGCCAAAAAGGCTGCGGAAGACTCCCCCCTGTGCTAGAGCCCTGGAGTATGGCAATACCCAACACTTGGGCCGACGATGCTACATAACTCCTCCAAGATGAGCTTAACATTGGAAAATTTAGGACGCCAGACTGGCACCGAGGAGATCTCCTATCGGATCTCCGACTACAAGTCCTTCTGGCCTCCCAGAAAAGTGGGGGCAAAACCCAAGGCTCGCCTGCCTCAACCTGAGCGAAACCCCGAATCGCCTCCATCTGCCACAACCAAAAACAACAATACACTACGCCAACCATGAGTGCCGGGCCAAGGCCGATTAGTTGGTCGGCAGGTCAAGTCCACTCCTGACGGAATCAAGAACATTCGGGCGCCATAAAAGTCATGTTAAACCGCAGCGATCGGGAGGCTCCGTATGAGCTGGTCGAAAGGAGGGCGACGGAAACCTGAAGACCAGCCAAGGGTGTCCAAAGAACTACACACCGAGCCGGCAGGGAGGGGAGAAGAAGCTAACCCATAAAATACAAGAAGAGGCTGTAACTCTATATCCGACAGTCTCACAACAACAACACGGCTCCTTCAAAGAATAGAAGAGAACCTCGAAAAAAGATTCCGAAAACTGGAGGCGGAAATCATTCAGAGGATCGACGAAGAGTGGGAGGAAATAAACACAACAACAGATGGAGGAAGGACAGCTACCTCGAGTAGACATGTAAGCGGCGTAACAGAGGTATTCACGATAGTGCCGTGCAGACCGAACGCTTCGTGAACGACAACGTTTTGGTGCGTTCAGCGAGAAGGCTGGACAAGCAGGTTGAGAAGATACCTCGCCAGGTGAAGATGACTAGAAGCTTCAAGACCGCACCTCACTGCGAGAGAAGACAACCGAGCTCATGGAGGCTAAGAGAGATAAAGACCGCAGTGGAAGGCCTCCATACAGGGCCTCGTACTGGAGTCTCTCCCACTTACGCGGAAGCGGTCAGGCAGCAAAAGCCAGTTTGGGAACACAAAACCCACCCACTCCCTGATCATCATCGGTCACCGAGGCTATGGATCCCGCATGCGAAGTGGTGGACCCACATAAGGGGGGCGCTGGACGCCAAGAAGAGCGGCATTCGGGTGGATAAGCTGAGGAATATACGGACGTGGAAAGGTCATCCTCAGTTGCTCCATCCAAGACGGAGCTGGACAAGGTTGGGAGGCCAGACTGAAGAAAACGCCAAGATTGCTTATGACACGAGAAAAACCAAAACCCACTAAATTGTTCTCAAAAATCTCCTCAGCGTATAACACCAATGAGGAAGATAAAGGCCGCCCTTCAGAAGCCGGAATAATTCATTGGGGGACATGGCTGCCGACATCATCCAACTGAAGTCCTATACAGGCGCAGGGGCGAACCAGCATGAGTGCCACCTGGTGCTCAGGGGACGCCCGTGCTGTACCAGAGACTGCTGTCGGTCTGCAGGGTGTACGTGGACCTTCAACGAATCCGCGTAGAGGACAGACCCCCCTGATACATGCACCAAGTGTTTGGCATACGGACACGGGCGTGATTGTGTACAGAGGGCCGTGGACCCTTGCAATCAACTGCGAGGGCCCACGACCTTAAGAACGGAGTGTGAAGAACACGAGCACTCAAGCGCCGACATGCCGGAACGCATGGAGGGAGAAACTGATTGATACCGCTCACGGAGTTTTCAGCGAACAGTGTCCCAGTCAGAAAAAAAGTGATGCGCTCGAGAGTGTCGGCCGTAGCCTATTGCTGAAGTCGCCGCTGGCGCCCCACAGACGACTACGCCATGAACCGAGACGTCGGACACCCATCGTGCACTAGGTTCGACACAGAAACTTACAGCGCTACACACACTATCCGAACAGTGGAACCAATAAATTGACGAAACTTTAGTGCGAAAGGAAGCCAATTTGGTCGTAGGCTGGTCAACGTCATCGACGATAAAAGTCCCTAGCTATAAATTAACAAAATAGCTATAAAAAGTAATGTCTAAAACTATATTCTGAGAATATCTGGATGCCTATAAACATAGACTAAGAACAAAATTTAGTACAATGTAAAGCGGAAACAAAGCCAAGCAAAACTTTAGCGATAAGTTAAAAATTAAGCTGTAGTATGTATATATAAAATAATAGATATATAGGTGATCCCTCGTAAGATATGAGTCCTTTGTGAATTGCTGTGGGTACATTTGTACAAAGCATTTGTTCTGTAAGGTATCTGTAACCATACATGATATACGGCACTCAAAATAGCAGCTTACCTATTTATATCTCATAGTGCTATACTTATTTAATGTTTAATGTTGTAAATCATCTCTTGGATGAACAGGTCTCCGATTATGTTGGAGGATAAACAGACCATAAAATTAAAAAGAAAAAAAAAAATAAAAAAAAAAAAAAAAACAAAAAACCTAACCTAACCTAACCTAACCTTTTTTTTTTTTTTTTTTTACGTGGGAAATCCCCTCGGACCGTCACCCCGCCGGGGCTCTCGTTCGGCGGGGCGGTGTGTCCGGACTCCGAACCGACTAAACCACACGGTGTGCCCTCTTTGCGCCTTCCAGTTTCGGAGGGGTCCGGTAGTTATCGCCTTCTGGACCCCTTCCCAGCGCAGCCCGCTTCCTGTGCGGGCTCCGTCTCCAGGACCTCTCTTTTAAAAGGCGGCGTCCTGGCACAACGCGAACGCCGCCCCCTCGCGGCTGGCCAACTAATGCGGGTGGAGGGAGAAACCCAATCCGTCCACCCGCGGGCCCACTCAGGGCGGCATGAGGCGCAGGTTAGCGCGCCTCCGCGCCCGGTTCGCCGGCGGCGGATCAGGTCCGAGTGGGGCTGTCCTCCCCGGGCCTTCTCCGCCGCCTCCTTCTGCGAGATTCCTCCTCGCAGAGGTTGCGAACCAGCGGTAAAACAACTGTCGCTAACCGGCCATGGGAGCGAATTACGGCCGGTAAGCGAGAATCCACCCCGATGACTGTCAGTGAGGGCCCGGCCTGCCGTCCGCCCATTGGCGGGGCAAACCGCGCAGCGTGTGCTGGGCCGAATCTCACCGCGGCAGTCGCAGTGGTGGCAGGCTGGACTCAGATTCCCTCCTAGCGACCGAGTAGCAGGTAACCTTTCCGAGCAACCGTGCCCGGAAAGCACCTGCGTCAGCCGAAGGAAAGGGTCCCCGTGCTGCCAGCCCTGCCCACGTCGGCGATGACCGCTGGAGGAGCTCCACGGCGGCGAAGCCAGCGCGTGGAGTCTCCAGCCGGAACGACCATCTACACCATGGTGGCTCGGCGAGCGGCTTCGCGCCACTCGCGCACGTCTTCGGGCGGAGGGCGAAATCCCGCTCTCGCCCGGAACGTCATCACTCGCCCGATAAACTTCGGCGAGCACTTTCCGCCTCCAAATCCCACGGGGGTGTTCCGGCCAAGGCGCAAGCCGCCTCGGTGGACACCGTGCGTATCCGCGTATGGCTCTGACCGCCAATATCCTCGGGGGGCGCCAGAGGCGCAGCCCCTATTCGGGGCGGTCAAGCCGCCACCCACACCGTGCACCATAAAGCGCCCATGGACCGGACAACCCCCCGCGTACAAGCCGCCTCGTGGGAACACTTTGGCCCCGCCCAAATTGGGCAAAGAGTCGCCCTAGGGCAATCAGTGTCCAGCCAGCTTCGGGGGACCAGCTGTCGGGAAGTGCTCGTCGAAGAGGCCCGCCCCCACCTACCGTCTAGGACCAGACCCAGGTACCTCATCTGGGCCCGGACCGTACGAGGACCGAGCCGACCTCGATTGCGGCGCCGGCGGGTGGACCACGACGGGGCCCATGAAATAATAAGGCCTCCGTCTTTATCCAGGGCCACCGTAATCCAACGCCTCAATGCGCCCGACCACCTGGGAAACCTCCCGTGGCGCCAGAGGTCGCGCCGCCTCCTGGAATTTAGCCCCCCGGGCCCGTGAGTGACGGTGTCGTCCGCGTAGCCAGATTTACACCGCAGCCCGGGGGGAGACGCCTCGTGGCCCAGTCGTACCCGATGTTTCCACATAGGAGAGGGTCCTAGGACAGACCCCTGCGGAACACCACACGACATGGCCTCGTCTCAAGACGGCCATCTCTTGTCCTCGTACATGACGGTTCGCTCCTCAATAGTCCTGCCACCAGGCCGCCTCAGGTACTCCGGCACTCCGTTGTAGCGGAGCGCTTCCCTGATGCAGCTGAATGGCAGACTATTGAAGGCGTTGTTGGCGATGTCCAAGGACACCGCCAAACCACTCCGCCGCAGCTCCGGCCTCCTCGGTCACGGCCCTACGGCGCATCACTGCATCGATCGTACGAACGCCCCTCTCGGAAACCGAATTGGGCGTCCGACAGATCCGGGCCAACCTCGCAAAGGTGCCGGACGATGCGGGCAGAGAGCACCCTCTCAAAAGTTTTGCCCGCCTCCGTCCAGCACACGATAGGCCTATAGCCGCGACCGATGGCGGCAGGCCGTCCCGGCTTCTGCAGCAAGACCAGCTTTTGTTTCCCGCATTTCCAGCGCTCAGGGAAGCGTCCGACGCCAGCTAGCGTACCAACCCCCCCCTGAGGTAGGTCCGCAAATGTATTCGAGGGGCTCGGGCCATCAATCGGGCTGAACCCCCCCTCCGGCCCGGGGGGCGGTGTTCTTGGATCGAATTCCGTAGAAACAGCCGCCCCCAACTCCGATTCCCTGACGGTGCGGAACATCGACACCCTCGCTGCCCCCGTCGTCTCCGGCCTGGATGCACCATCTGACGGGGGTGTGTGCTCCCCCGCTTGCGGGAATAGGCCCTCGACACTTCCTGCAGGAAAGCTGGGACTGGAGATTCTCCGTAAGGGGGGGGCCCGACGTGCGGAGCTTTTTGACCACCGCACGTAATGGCGACCCCAGGGGTCACGCTCGAGACTCTCCAGCATCTCCTTCTCTACACACATCCTTGCCGACGCAGATGGCCAGCCTCAGAGTTTTCCGAGCTTCTCGGTCTCACTCATGAACCGGTCCCCTCCTCAACCGACCCCGCGGTGACGTCCGCCCGACTACGGGTGAGGGACGCCGGGCACGTAACACAGGCCGCACGGAGGTCCGCCAACCCTGGGACCAACCGAGTAGAACCTCCTTCCTTTGGAGGGGCCGACAACCACGAACGGAGGGGCAACCTAACCTAACCTAAACCTAACCTAACTAAAATAGTGAAAGCGGCTCAAAAGCCTGCTCATTGGGGCGATGCCAATGCAAAGAGCACCTGGTGGGGCTAAGGCACTATAAATGACACAGGGGCCACGACTGCGTCCGGGACCCTGAAGAGGTTGGGGGGGGGGGGTCGGACCTGCAGTGTACTAAATAGGGGCGAAACACCGACCTTCGACACGATAACGGCCAAAGAAGGTACACCCGCCATGTGGACGATAACCGCTTTGTTCCACAAATCTAGTCGCGCTGATACAGACTGGCAACTCGACGAAGGAGTAACCAGCTCAGACCATACACCATAGTCTTTAAACTGCACCTACTCAAGGAAAAGGCATATGCATCAGCGAACGACTCGCCTTACAACACAATGAGGCTAATTGGGAGCGTTTTAGTGATAACTCAATCAATTACACATAGAACAATAACATCAATCCCGGAGAATATAGGCAGAGCACAGACCAAACTGAGCTGGATGTAATAACAAATAACCTTTTTAACAGGCCTTATAAACATTAGCGTGCAAGGAGAGTATACCGCAACAGCCACTGCTCTAGCCCTCGACGCCATGGTGGTCAAAAGAGCTGGCACAAACTCAAAAAGAGATTGTCACAAAGAAACGCCGTATCAAACGGCAGCGACCGGATTCGGAAAAGAAGATTTTTTTGTTCGGCTTTTACCTGCAGCCAAGCAAAATTATGATTGCCACAAGCCAGAAGCCAGATTGACAGCTGGGAAAGCATTTCTGTCCAAAAAACAAGATAGAGAGTGAATGTGGGAGGGCATATACAGAGTTTATCGGTAAAACCGCTAAGCGAACAGGAAGATCTGCCTGCTAAGAAAGGACGGTGAGTACCGACACCCAAAGGAGTTCGCCGCCTTACTAGCCACAACATTTTTCCCCGAGACGCCGAAGAGACAGACAGCGAACCCATCGCCAAATAAGACACTAGCATAGAGTAACCGCCCCGGTCATGATTACCTCACTGATCCGCAGTTTACCAAATACGAGCTAAGGACGCGATGGTGAGCTTTATCCCAAAAAGGCTCCAGGAGCGGACGGCTTTACTGCGGAACATCTGTTGTCGAGCGATCTCCTCAGGATTGGACGCGGACCTTCCCTCACAACAAGTGCCTAGAGTAGGAACGCTTCCCGGACATCTGGAAGGAGGCAACATGGTGGTATTAAGAAAACCGGGCAGGACAACTATCAGACCCCAAGGCCTATAGACCATATGTCTTGCTCCCAAATCTGGGGAAGATCCCTGGAGAAGATGACATAGTAGCAAGGATCAGTGGCACATAGTACCGAAGATCAGTACTCGTCAGTTACGGCTTTTCTGCCCCAGATAGCCCGAGGACGCCCTCTCTAATCTGGTGAACCTATTAAGGCAACTAGAGCGGAAGAAGCTTCGTACCCTAGTCTCCGCTAGTATAGAGGGGGCCTTCGATAGCGCATGGTGCCGGACTATTAAAAGTCAGAGACTGGCTGAGGAAAAGTGTCCGGTCAATATAAGTAGGCTAACTGACAAGCATCTCGACACAGAAGAGTCGGCCTAAGGTATGCTGGGGAGGTACACACGAGAACAACCCAGAAAGGAGGTTGCGTCAGGGATCCCTCGCGGCCGATACCTGGATCTACTCCTCGACCCACTATTTGCACTAACTGAACGACGACGGATCTACTGTCAAGAAGCGTACGCGGATATGTAGTCCTTGTATTTGGGGGACACAGCTCTTGAAATATCGGGACAGGCAACGCGGCCCTCTCAGAGAGAGCTATGTCCAGGAGTGGGGAGTTAATACAAACGTAAGTTCCGCGCCGCAACAAAACGTGCGCAATGTGTACTAACGCGGAAATTGAAGTACGCACCCCGCAACTGAGCATGGGAGGTGTCCGCATCGGCCCATGTCCGACGAGGTCAAAATACTGGTCTAAACCATAGACAAGAAACTGACCTTCAAACACAGAGCGACTAGAAACGTCCGCAGACGCGTGCAGGAAGGCCTCGAGTATTACAAACAGCTTTCTCGTGCGGCAAAGGTTAGTTGGGGTCTACACCCGAAATTATCTGACCATTTATATAGCTGTTGTGAACCGTAGTGACGTATGCACGAGCGTGGTGGGCCACCACCTGCAAGCTAATAAAATCGTACAACAAAAGGCCTGAATGCGGGTGCAGCGGGGCTTCGCACAGAAGGGCCCCCCCTGTGCAGATCCATAAAACCGCACAGCTTTCCTTGAACTCGGCACTGGTGCGGTCCGGGATACACTGCCTCTCACGACCTAGGGTACAAGAAGCAGCCGCTCGGTACAGGCAAGGAGAGGTCCCATCCCGACTGGTACTTGGAGATAGAGAAGTGGAGCGTGGCCGTGGAGTTCGCGGAGGTTCCTCACCGGCGGCGCATGTGGGCACTGAGTTTCGCCAGCTTGTTAACAACACAATCAGATTGAGGAGCACAACGTGCCGGCGGTGCGAATTTACAACCGACTGCAGCAAGATTGACGGCAAGGTCGGAGCAGCGCTCTCCATATGGACAGCGAGCCGAATCCAAAACCGTCAAGCTAAGTCGGTCCGCGTACTGTACGGTGTACCAGGCGGAACTCCTTGCCATATGCAGGTCTACGAGTGAGGGCTGAAGCGTAACGAACGCACCTACGGGCCATCTTAGCGAACTCAAGAATCCGCCCATAGAAACTATAGCCAACCACGGAACAACCTGCACCCTCTCGCAGTCAGACAACTCAACATTTAAGATTAGCTATTGATGGAAACAAAACTGTAGCTTCCTTTCCACATCAAAGTAATGCGGGTCTACAGGCAAACGAGTCGCGCCGACCGATCTGGCCGAAAGAGGCCAGCACTGTTTCGAGGTCGGAGGAGCCTGACATGATCGGTGTCCGATCGCATTTGTCAAAAGGTCTATCCGTGACGATACCCTAGACAAATGGAACAGACGTTTCCAGTTGGCGAAACCGCCTCCGTCACGAAAGTGTTCCTTTCCTGATGCAGGTATCATGCGTACGCGTACCTGAAGCACATCAATCTTCACGCCAAAAGCTGACACAAGGTGCTCCTGACACGGGGGTTGCGCACATTCTACACAGATTCAAGTGCAAGGACGATTCCCTCCTGTGCCTGCGATCCAGGTAGAAGGAAGATGTATTGCATCTTCTACTAGATGCCCAATTTCTTCTAAGAAGTAAATTTGAATTGGAGCAGCAACTAATATTAAAGTATGCAAAGAAAACCTGTATAAATGTTAGATAGTAAGACAAATTATAGTTACTTCATAAATACTGTGAAAAAATAGTAGAAATAGTAAACATAGAAATAAGGTAGGTATATCATTTGAATAGTTATATATAGTATTTAATATGTAATATTATCAAAGATAAGGCTAAATAGCTAATAGATAATTTGTAACTAGAATAAGTCAGTAAATAAGAATAACAAATTAAATGTAAAAAGAAAAAAAAGAGGCACAAGGACTGGACAGTGGAACATACAATAAGATCCAAGCCTCAATAGAAATGTTGTAACATTAGTTAAGAAACATGTATTAGACACGTAAGCATAGTTTAAAAATAATAAGGCAAAACTAGGAATAATAATGTTAAAAAATAGGGTAGTCAGGCACAAGTTGGTCTGATGTGAGGAGACAGCTTTTTAAAGAAAATGTAACCAAAAAACTTTTCTCAGTACACACACGCTCTTAGAATGTGCAGGAGCAGCCTGTGAGATATTATAGTTTTTTTTTTGTTTTTTTAACAATTGAATTTTCGCAATAGTGACTTACCAGGGTCCATATCTAATGTAAAGTAGGAAATAGATGTAAGCACATAACGATCAGGTGTGACACTTTACATGCTCACAGAATGCAGTATAAAAAAAAAAAAAAAAAAAAAAAAAAAAAAACCCCGTACGAAATCGACGCCACGCCCGAGAACACGTGGCTTTTTATAACTCGCTCACCCCGCTTTAAAAAATCGCTTTCGTGGTTTTTTTCAGTGTTACAGTGCGTGTGATACCCAAAAGTTGCCGCTATATTGCGAGGTGCGCTCACGGCGAACATATCACTTTGTGAAGTTGTGAAGTGTCCAGTAAAGCACAATTTTGTGTGGAAAAACCACAAATGTTTGAGGTTAATTTTTCAATAATTTTTTAACGTTCGGTTATAAACCGAGTGAAATAGTGTAGTGAGTAGCTGAGAAAGGTGCCAAGAGTGGGCCAAGTGTGCCCCCACGACGCCGAAACCCGCCAACCACCCTCACGCTTGCCCCGGAAGTAGAAATACTTTTCCCATTTCCCACGATGGTGACCAAATCACGAGGGGCTAGCTGGGAAGCTGAAAACTGGCACCACGGGAACATCTCATTTCGGGCATTCCCTTTTTCTGCAAAAAGAACAATTTTTTGTGAGCCAATATTAATAATATAAATATTAAAGTTTTCAAACTTTGGGGCATTAATATCTGCCTTCCCCACAACTTTTTTCAAATCTTCAACTGCAGTTCGTTGCGCGCGCTCGAGCGAAGAATGACGTGCGAAATTTCAAGAATTTTGGACATTTTTAACTTGTTACATATTTTAAAAAAGTAAAATTTTTAGAAACTATAAATTTTTTTAAGTGTTAATTTTAGAATCAATTTATGACTCACTAGGCCACTAGAATAGATGGCCCATTTAGACTATTTTTAAGATTTTTTGTGCTATTTTTATACCCTGCCAATCGGAATACAGAAATTTTTTATGGTTTTTGTAAAATTAAAATAAAACAGTAGTAATTCCTCGATTCTGGCCGTGGGGCCGGAGTCTATATATCCCATTTTGACTCGTATAACTAGAACCCAAACTCGGTTGCCCCTAGGACTGGAATTGAAGAACTTTCGTAAATTCCGCCATTTTGTTATTTTAGTTATAAATTTTCAATTGATCGTAACTCCGGGCTGGAATCGTAGCGTTTGGGGTTTTTCGCTGTTGGTGCGCCTAAACGCCCTTTTAGGCAACTAGTATACTTTTTGGCCAGATTAGCCCACATTAAAACTGTTTTGTTCTAAAACTATACTGGCAAGGAGCCGAGGTGCTCTGAGCTGTCCTGCGAGGAAACCCCGGACTCTCTAACGACCACGGGTTGCGGAGAAACGGCTTCCAAGTTGGGAGTTTGACAGCTCCGGGCGGCCATCTTGTTTAGAGTCAGACGGCATAACTCCACAACCGCTCTAAGCTGCGATTTGCGGTTTTTCGCTGTAGCTTTTGGGGGCTTTGGCTCCTGCTCCTGAAATTTCAGGGCAATAGAAGCTAAAAAATTTTTCCAGGGCCCTGAAAACCCACATCAGGGTGTAGAGGAGGTTTCGGGCACTTGTGGGGAGCCCGAGCTCGAGTATTCTGGGGCGATTAGAGCCGGAGTGGCACCTGCCAAGTTTTCAGCGGCGGGCCATTTTGAAAATTTTCAAAACCGTACTCTCCGGAACGCGTCGTCCCAGCGAGCCCGTTTTCTTCCCGTGCCTTGGCGCCCCCTACTGTAGACATTTCAGTAGCTTTTTGGGGGAATCGGAGGTCCAAAAATTTGGGGGTCCAAATTGACCACCAAAAGTATAGACCTTGACGGACTGAGCCAGGTGAACCCCAAAACACTGGCAAAATCGGCCCACCGGTTTCCAGAAAACTGGGCATAACCAAAAATAGGCAGCCATCTTGGAATAACCAAAAATTTTAATCATCTCCCCCTCTGGACCCCTTTAGAGCAGTAGGGCCGTGTTTGGGGTCATCTGAAAGGGCTCGGCGAGGCTACAAGCCTGTTTTACCTTATAAGGCTTCTACAGATAGAGTCTAAAAAATTTTTTTTTTTATTTTCCCCTTTTGTGTAATATATGTATCTTAAATAACTTAAACGTTTGTATTTTGACCCCGAGGTTTGCACTAACTGTGTAAACAACCCACATATCCCCCTGAACTTGATTGTGGCGATTTCCTACACAGCAACCTATAGTTTCTATAAGATCTTTAGTTATTAGTTTTTAGAGACAGGGACTATACATCCCTTAATTTGTAAATATAGTTTTGTGCTTGTCCTTAGTAGGGACTGGGACTATACATCCCAGAACCTGACGACTTCTGTACAGAGACGAACAGCTCGACATAGAGTAGAACTAACTCTAACTGTACTTAAGACTGTGTTTTTTTATTTTATTTGTGCTCCAATTGTACAGGCGAACGTATTGTTTCGGCCGTCGACGTCTCCCTACCACTCCTGTTTCTTACAATGACCGTACCAAATTGTATAGTGGATTATAGTGGTTGAGTGATGCAGTTCTGAAACTATTTCAATCTTCTCGATCTATCGAAGGGGCGGGTCCCGATAAACAAATTGTACCCCTATTATTGTTTAAATGTGCTGCATGCTTTAGTCGAGCCTCTTACCATACTGTATAAAGGTCGATTTCAGAGGGCCTAGTACCTAGAATTGGAATTTTAGCATTTATCCACACCCCTATACACCAAGAACGGCAAACAAAAATGAGCTCAAATAGCACTACCTATTTATAGTCTCATAGTTATACTTAATTTAATGTTTAATGTTGTAAATCATCTCTTGGAATGAACAAGGTCTCCGATTATGTTGGAGGAAAACAGACATAAAATTAAAAAAAAAAAAAAAATAAAAAAAAAAAAACAAAAAAAAAAACCTAACCTAACCTAACCTAACCTTTTTTTTTTTTTTTTTTTTTTTTTACGTGTGGAAATCCCCTCGGACCGTCACCCCGCCGGGGCCCCCGTTCGGCGGGGCGGTGTGTCGGACTCGAACCGACTAAAACCACACGGTGTGCCCTCTTTGCGCTTCCAGTTTAGGAGGGGTCCAGGTAGTTATCGCCTTCTGGACCCCTCCCAGCGCCAGCCCGCTCCTGGTGCGGGCTCCGTCTCCAGGACCTCTCTTTTAAGGCGGCGTCCGGCACACGCGGGACGCCGCCCCCCTCGCGGCTGGCCAACTAATGCGGGTGGAGGGGAGAACCCATCCCGTCCACCCGCGGCCACACTCAGGGCGGCATGAGGCGCAGGTGAGCGCGCCTCCGCCGCCCGGTTCGCCGGCGGCGGATCAGGTCCGAGTGGAGGTCGTCCTCCCGGGCCTTCTCCGCCGCCTCCTTCTGCGAGATTACCTCCTCGCAGAAGGTTGCGACCGCGGTAAAACAACTGTCGCTACCGGCCATGGAGCGAATTACGGCCGGTAGCGAGAGATCTGCTCCGATGACTGCAGTGAGGGCCCGGCGCTGCGTCGCCCATGCGGGGCAAACCGCCAGCGTGTGCTGGGCCGAATCCTCACCGCAGTCGCAGTGGTGGCAGGCGGGACTCGATTCCCTCCTAGCGACCGAGTACAGGTACTTTCCGAAGCAACCGTGCCCGGGAAAGCACCTGCGTCAGCCGGAAGGAAAGGGTCCCGTGCTGCCGCCCTGCCCACTCGGCGATGACCGGCTGGAGAGCCTCCACGGCGGCGAAGCCAGCGCGTGGAGTCTCCAGCCGGAACGACCATCTCACCATAGGTGGCTCGGCGAGCGGCTTCGCGCCACTCGCGCACGTCTTCGGGCGGAGGGCGAAATCCGCTCTCCGCCCGGAAGGCAGCCACTCGCCGATAAACTTCGGCGAGCACTTCCGCCTCCAAATCCCACGGGGGTGTTCCGGCCAAGGCGCAAGCCGCCTCGGTGGACACCGTGCGGTATCCGCGTATGGCTCTGACCGCCAATATCCTCTGGGGGGCGCCAGAGGGCGCGCCCTATTCGGGGCGGTCAGAGCCGCCACCCACACCGGTGCACCATAAAGCGCCATGGACCGGACAACCCCCGCGTACAGCCGCCTCGTGGGAACACTGGCCCCGCCCAAATTGGGCAAAAGTCGCCCTAGGGCGGAAGGCAGTGTCCACCAGCTTCGGACCAAGCTGTCGGAAGTGCTCGTCGAAGAGCCACCTACCGTCTAGGACCAGACCCAGGTACCTCATCTGGGCCCGGACCGGTACGAGGACCGAGCCGACCTCGATTGAGGCGCCGGCGGGTGGACCACGACGGGGCCCATGAAATAATAGGGCCTCCGTCTTATCCAGGGCCACCCGCAAACCCAACGCCTCAATGCGCCCGACCACCAGGGAAACTCCCGTGGCGGCCAGGCGCGCCGCCTCCTGGAAGTTAGCCCCCCGGGCCGTGAGTAAGGTGTCATCCGCGTAGCAGATTACACCCAGCCCGGGGGGGAGACGCCCTCGTAGGGCCCAGTCGTACCCGATGTTCCACAGGAGAGGTCCTAGGACAGACCCCTGCGGAACACCGCACGACATGGCCCTGCGTCTCAAGACGCCATCTCGGTCCTCGTACATGACGGTTCGCTCCTCAAGATAGTCTGCCACCAGCCGCCTCAGGTACTCCGGCACTCCGTGGTAGCGGAGCGCTTCCCTGATGCAGCTGAATGGCAGACTATTGAAGGCGTTGGCGATGTCCAAGGACACCGCCAACACCACTCCGCCGCAGCTCACGGCCTCCTCGGTCACGGCCCTAAGGCGCATCACGGCATCGATCGTCGAACGCCCCTCTCGGAAACCGAATTGGGCGTCCGACAGATCGGGGCCAACCTCGCAAAGGTGCCGGACGATGCGGGCAGAGAGCACCCTCTCAAAAAGTTTGCCCGCCTCGTCCAGCAACACGATAGGCCTATAGGCCGCGACCCGATTCGGCAGGCCGTCCCGGCTTCTGCAGCAAGACCAGCTTCCCGCATTTCCAGCGCTCAGGGAAGCGTCCGGACGCCAGGCTAGCGTCCAACACCCCCCTGAGGTGGTCCGACATGTAGTCGAGGGCTCGGGCCATCACTCGGGCTGGAACCCCGTCCGGCCCGGGGGCGGTGTTCTTGGATCGAATCCGTAGAACAGCCGCCCCCAACTCCGATTCCCTGACGGGCGGAACATCGAACCTCGCTGCCCCCGTCGTCTCCGGCTGATGCAGCCATCGACGGGGGTGTGTGCTCCGCCCGCTGCGGGAATAGGCCCTCGACCACTTCCTGCAGGAAGCTGGGCTGGAGAGTCTCCGTAAGGGGGGGGCCCGACGTGCGGAGCTTTTGACGCACCGCACGATAAGGGCGACCCCAGGGGTCACGCTCGAGACTCTCCAGCATCTCCTCTCTACACACATCCTTGGCGCGGCAGATGGCCAGCCTCAGAGTTTTCCGAGCTTCTCGGTACTTCCTCATGAAGCCGGTCCACCTCCTCACCGACCCCGCGGTGACGTCGCCGACTACGGGTGAGGGACCTCCGGGCACGTACACAGGCCGCACGGAGGTCCGCCAACTCCTGGGACCACCAGTAGACCTCCTTCCTTGGAGGCCGACAACCACGAACGCGGGGCAACCTAACCTAACCTACCTAACCTAACCTAAAAAGTGTAGCGAAGGCGGGCCCAAAAAGACTGCTCATTGGAGGCGATGCCAATGCTAAGAACACCTGGTGGGGAAGCACCATAAACGACCACAGGGGTATAGAATTGTCCGGGACCCTGGAAGAGTCTAACCTGCAGGTATTAAACAGGGGCGAAGCACCTACCTTCGATACGATACGGGGAAACAGAAGGTATATCAGCCACGTGGACATAACAGCCTGTTCCACAGATATGTTTCCACTAATTGCAGACTGGCAACTCGATGAAGGTTTAACAAGTTCAGACCATAACGCTTTACTCTACAAACTACACGTCCGCAGAGAGAAAGGGATATGTATCCAGCGCACAACCCGCCTGTATAATACCAAGAAGGCGAATTGGGAAAGGTTTAATGAAAAACTGAAACAATTCATTACCGATAATGACATAAATCCGGTGGTTATAGGCGGAATCGAGAGACCAACCCAGCTGGACGCATTTGTTAACACCCTAACAAACTGCATAACTACAGCGTGTAAGGAGAGTATACCACAAAAGGCAGCAATAAGTAGAGTGACAATGCCATGGTGGTCGAACGAGCTTGCAAAACTGAAAAAAGAGTTAACAACAAAGAAACGCCGTATTAAACGAGCCGCACTAGATAGAAAGGAGCGAGTTGTCAGTCAATACCTGCAGGCTAAAGAAAAGTATGAGTGCCAAGCCAAGAAAGCCCAGATAGAAAGCTGGAAGACATTCTGCCAGAAACAAGACAGAGAGGGAGTGTGGGAGGGAATATATAGGGTTATCGGTAAGACCGCAAAGCGTCAGGAGGATCTGCCGCTAAGAAAGGACGGTGTGTACCTAAACCCGAAAGAATCAGCGGCCTTACTAGCCACAACATTTTTCCCCGAGGATGCCGCAGAGGCGGACACTGAACACCATCGCCAAATAAGACAAATAGCACGAGAGCTAAACGCCCCGGGTCATGATGACCTCATTGATCCGCAGTTTACCAGAGACGAGCTAAGGACCGCGATGGTGAGCTTTAACCCCAAAAAGGCTCCAGGAGCGGACGGCTTCACAGCGGACATCTGTTGTCGAGCAATCTCTCAGGATCCGGACGTGTACCTTGCCCTGTACAACAAGTGCCTAGAGATAGGCTACTTCCCGGACATCTGGAAGGAGGCCACAGTGGTGGTATTGAGAAAACCGGGCAAGGACGACTATCAGAACCCCAAGGCCTATAGACCAATAGGTCTGCTGCCAGTCTTGGGGAAGATCCTAGAGAAGATGATAGTAGCAAGGATCAGGTGGCACCTAGTACCGAGGATTAGTACTCGTCAGTACGGCTTTATGCCCCAGAGGAGCACCGAAGACGCCCTCTATAATCTAGTGAACCATATTAAGGAGAAGATAGAGCTGAAGAAGCTCGTAACCCTAGTCTCGCTGGATATAGAGGGGGCCTTCGACAGCGCATGGTGGCCGGCTATAAAAGTCAGACTGGCTGAGGAAAAGTGTCCGGTCAATATAAGGAGGCTACTGAATAGCTATCTCGACAACAGAAGAGTCGGCCTAAGGTATGCTGGGGAGGTACACACAAAACACACCCAGAAAGGTTGCGTCCAGGGATCCATCAGCGGGCCGATACTCTGGAACCTGCTCCTCAACCCACTATTGCAAGAGCTGGATCAACGGCACATATACTGCCAAGCATACGCGGATGACGTCGTCCTGGTCTTTACGGGGGACACAGCGCTAGAAATATCGGGGCAGGCCAATGCGGCCCTCGCCTGTGTCCATGAGTGGGGAGTCCAAAATAAGTTGAGATTCGCACCGCACAAAACGAGTGCGATGGTAATGACGCGAAAACTGAAATACGACACCCCTCTTCTGAGCATGGGAGGGGTCTGCATTGGCATGTCCAATGAAATTAAACTTCTGGGCCTCACGATAGACTCTAAGCTGACGTTCAACACACATGTCGCTAATATATGTAGAAAAGCAACAGATATCTACAAGCAGCTCTCCCGCGCGGCGAAAGTCAGTTGGGGTTTAAACCCGGAGGTAATAAGAATTATTTATACGGCCGCCGTTGAACCCGTAATCACATATGCGGCGAGCGTGTGGGCACCTGCAGCACAAAAGATAGGGGTCCAAAAAGCACTGAACGCGGTGCAGCGAGGCTTTGCTCAAAAGCTGTGCGGATCCTACCGCACAGCATCTCTTAACTCGGCGCTAGTACTGGCCGGGATACTGCCTCTCGACCTCAGAATACAGGAAGCAGCCGCACTGTACGAGGCTAGGAGAGGGTCGTCCCGGCTAGTGCTGGGAGACAGGGAAGTAGAGCGCGTGGCGGAGTTTGCGGATGCCCCTCACCCGGCGACACATATGGCACTGAGTTTCGTAAGCTTGATGACTCAAGCTGACGTTGAGAAGCACAACGTGCAAGCGGTGCGAATCTACACCGACGGCAGCAAGCTTGACGGCAAAGTTGGAGCGGCGCTTTCCATTTGGAATAGCGAAGCCGAGATGAAAGCAGTCAAGCTGAGTCTGTCCGCGTACTGCACGGTGTACCAAGCGGAACTCCTTGCCATATGTAGAGCCACGAGTGAGGTGCTGAAGCGTAACGACCGTACGTACGGAATCTACAGTGACTCTAGATCTGCACTGGAATGTGTCGCAAACCACGAGACACTGCATCCGCTCGCACTGAAAGCACGCGACAATATCAGAGAAGCTTTTAGGGAGAATAAACATGTAGCTTTATTCCATATCAAAGCTCATGCAGGACTGGCAGGTAACGAACGCGCAGACTTTTTGGCTAAACAGGCAGCACTTTCGAGCCGGAGGAAGCCTGACTATGATCGATGTCCGATCGCATTCATCAAAAGGTCTATCCGTGAGGATACCCTGGATGAATGGAACAGAAGGTTCCAGTCAGGCGAAACCGCCTCCGTCACGAAAGTGTTTCTTCCCGATGTAGTAAACGCCTATCGAACCATCAAAAAGTTTCAAATAACACCAAAATTAACGCAGGTGCTCACTGGACATGGGGGGTTCTCCCAGTACTTGCATAGATTTAAATGCAAGGACAGCCCCTCATGCGTATGCGAGATAGGTAAGGACGAGAGCATATTGCACTTACTGCTGGAGTGCCCAGTACACGCTAAGATAAGATACGAAGTAGAACAAGCTATAGAAACAAAAATATGCAAAGAAAACTTAAGTAAAATTATAGATGATAAGACAATTAACAGTTATTTTATAAAGTATTGTGAAAAAATTGTAGATGTAGTTAATAATAGAAATAAGATAGATTAAGCATTTGTTATGTTATATATAGTGTTAATATATAATAAATAGCAAAGATAAGGCTGTAAAGTAAATAAAAATATGATAACTAGAATAAGTAGAGTGTAAAATAAGAATAAGCAAATTAAAATGTAAAAAGAAAAAAAGGGCACAAGGACTGGACAGTGGAACATACAATAAGATCCAAGCGCTCATAGAAATGTTGTAACATTAAGTTAAGAAACATGTATTAGAAACGTAAGCAGTAGGTTAAAAATAGATAAGCTAAAACTAGGAATAATAATGTAAAAAATAGGGTAGATCAGGCACAAGTTGGTCTGGAATGTGAGGAGACAGCTTGTAAAGAAAATGTAACCAAAAAACTTTTCTCAGTAACACACACGCTGGCTTAGAATGTGCAGGAGCAGCCTGTGAGAATATTATAGTTTAAAATTGAATTTTAGAAATAGGACCTTACCAGGGTCATATCTAATGTAAAGTAGGAAATAGATGTAAGCACATAACGATCTGTGACACTTACATGAGTCACAGGATGCAGTATAAAAAAAAAAAAAAAAAAAAAAAAAAAAAAACCCAGTACGAATCGCGCCACGCCCGAGAACACGTGCTTTTTATACTCGCTCCCGCTTTAAAAAATCGCTTTCGTGGGTTTTTTCAGTGTTACAGTGACGTGTGATACGCCAAAAGTTGCGCATTTGCGAGGCGCTCACGGCGACATATCACTTGTGAAGTTGTGAAGTGTCAGTGAAGCACAATTAGTGAAAAACCACAAAGTTTGAGGTTATTTTTCAATAAATTTTTTAACTTCTGTTTATAACCGAGTGAATAGTGTAGTGAGGAGCTGAGAAAAGGTGCCAAGAGGTGGGCCAAGTGTGCCCCCACACGCCGCAACCCTCCAAACCACCCGGACGCTTGCCCCGGAAGTAGGAAAACACTTTTTCCATTTCCCACGTGGTGACCAAATCACGAAGGAGGCTAGCTGGGAAGCTGAAAACTGGACCACGGGAACATCTCATTGCGGCATCCCTTTTTCTGCAAAAAGAAAAATTTTTTGTGAGTCCAATAATTAATAATAATATATTAAAGTTTCAAACTTTGGGCATTAATATCTGCCTTCCCACAAAATTTTTTCAAAATCTTCAACTGCAGCTCGTTGCGCGCTCGAGCGAAGAATAGACGTGCGAAATTTCAAGAATTTTGGACAATTTTTAACTTGTACATATTTAAAAAAGTAAAATTTTTAGAAACTATAAATTTTTTAAGTGTTAATTTTAGAATAAATTTAGGACTCACTAGGCACTAGATAGATGCCCATTTAAGACTATTTTTAAGATTTTTTGTGTATTTTTATACCCTGCCAATCCGGAGATACAAGATTTTTTGTGTTTTTTGTAAATTAAATTAAAACAGGTAGAAATTCCTCGATTCTGACCGTGGGGCCGGGTCTATATAGCCCATTTGGACTTGTATAAACCCAAACTCGGTGCCCCTAGGACTGGAATTGAAGAATTTCGTAAAATCCGCCATTTTGTTATTTTAGTTATAAATTTCAATTGATCGTAACTCCGGGCTGGAAGGTCGTAGCGGTTTGGGGTTTTTCGCTGTTGGGTGCCCTAAACGCCCTTTTAGGCAACTAGTATACTTTTGGCCAGATTAGCCACATTAAAACTGTTTGTTCTAAAACTATACTGGCAAGGAAGCCGAGGTGACTCTGAGCTGTCTGGAGGAAAACCCGGACTCTCTACGACCACGGGTTGCGGAGAAACGGGCTTCCAAAGTTGGAGTTTGACAGCTCGGCGGCCATCTTGTTTAGAGTCAGACGGCCATAACTCCACAACCGCTCAAGCTGCGATTTGCGGTTTTCGCTGTAGCTATTTGGGGGGCTTTGGCTACCTGCTCCTGAAATTTCAGGGCAATAGAAGCTAAAAAATTTTCAGGGCCTGAAAACCACATCAGGGTGTAGAGGAGGTCGGGGCATTTGTGGGGAGCCGAGCTCGAGTATTCTGGGGCGATTAGAGCCGGAGTGGCGACCTGCCAAGTTTTCAGCGGCGGCCATTTTGAAAATTTTCAAAACCGTACATCTCCGGAACGCGTCGTCCCAGCGAGCCCGGGTTTCTTCCCGGTGCCTTGGCGCCCCCTACTGTATACATTTCAGTAGCTTTTTGGGGGAATCGGAGGTCCAAAAATTTGGGGGTCAAATTGACCACCAAAGATAGACCTTGACGGACTGAGCCAGGTGAACCCAAACACGGGCAAAATCGGCCCACCGGTTCCAGAGAAACGGGGCATAACCAAAAATAAGGCAGCCATCTTGGAAATAACCAAAAATTTTAATCATCTCCCCCTCTGGACCCCTTTGAGCAGTAGGGCCGTGTTTGGGTCATCTGAAAGGGCTCGGCGAGGGCTACAAGCCTGTTGACCTTATAAGGCTCTACATAGAGTCTAAAAAATTTTTTTTTATTTTTCTTTGTGTATATATGTATCTTAAATAGCTTAAACGTGTATTTTGACCCCGGAGGTTTGCACTACTGTGTAAAACAAACCCACATATCCCCCTGAACTTGATTGTGGCGATTCCTACACAGCACCTATTAGTTTCTATAAGATCTTTAGTTATTAGTTTTAGAGACAGGGACTATACATCCCTTAGATTTGTAAATATATTTTGTGACTTGTCCTTAGTAGGGACTGGGACTATACATCCCAGAACCTGACGACTCTGTTATACAGAGACGAACAGCTCGACATAGAGTAGAACTACTCTAACTGTACTTAAACTGTGTATTTTTATTTATTTGTGCTCCAATTGTACAAGGCGACTAATTTCGGCCGTCGACGTCTTCCTTACCAACTCCTGTGTCTTACAATGACGTACCAAATTGTATAGGTGATATAGTGGTTGATGCTGATGCAGTTCTGAAACTATTTCAATCTCTCGATCTATCGAAAGGGGCGGGTCCCGATAAAAATTGTACCCCTATTTATTGTTAAATGTGCTGCATGCTTAGTCGAGCCTCTTACCATACTGTATAAAAGGTCGATTTCAGAGGGACTAGTACCTAGAATTGGAATTGCATTTATACCTATACACAAGACGCAACAAAAATGAGCTAAAA
>CADEBD010000727.1:30000-35163 GCA_902825455.1 Arctia plantaginis | reverse complement strand
TCTCCCTCTCCCCTCCCCCCCCCCCTCTCCCCCCCTCACCCCCTCACCCCCCCCTCCCCCCCCCTCCCCCCCCCCCCCTCCCCCTCCCCCCCCCTCCTCCTCCTCCCCTCCCCTCCTCCCTCTCCCCACCCCTTCCTCCCCTCCCCTCTCCCCCCTCCTCCCCCCCCCACCCCCCTCTCCCCTCCCCTCCCCCCCCCCCCCCCCCCCTCCCCCTCTCCCCCCCCCCCCTCCCCCTCCTCCCCCCCCCCTTCCCCTCCTCCCCCCTCCCCCCCCCTCCCTCCCCCCTCCCCCTCCTCCTCTCCCCTCCCCCCCCTCCCCCCCTTCCCCCCCTCCCCCCCCCCCCTCTCCCCCCCCCCCCTCCCTCCCCCCCCCCCCTCCTCCTCCCCTCCCCCCCCCCCTCCTCCCCCCTCCCTCCCCCCCCCCCCCCCCCCCTCCCCCCCCCCTCCCCTCCCTCCCCCCCCTCCCCTCCCTCCCCTCCCTCCCTCCCCCCTCCCCCTCCCCCCTCCCCCTCCCCCCCCCCCCCTCCCTCTCCCCCCCCCCCCCTCCCCCTCCCCCCCCCCCCTCCCCTCACTCCCCCTCCCCCCCCCCTCCCTCCCCTCCCCCCCCCCTCCCCCCTCCCCCCCCCCTCCCCCCCCCCTCCTCTCCTCCTCCCCCCCCCCCCCCTCCCCTCCCTCCCCCCCCCCTCTCCCCCCCCTCCCCCCCCTTCCCCCCCTCTCCCCCCCCCCTTCCCCCCTCCCCCTCTCCCCCTCCCCTCCCCCCTCTCCCCCCTCCCCTCCTCCCCTCCCCCCTCCCCTCCCCCTCCCCCCCTCCCCCCTCCCCCCCTCCCCCCTCTCCCCCCCTCCCCCCCCTCCCCTTCCCCCCCCTCTCCCCCCCTCCCCCCTCTCCCCCTCCCCCCTCCCCCCCCCTCCCCTCCCCTCCCCCCTCCCCCTCCCCTCCCCCCCCCTCCCTCCTCCCCCCCCCCCCCCCCCTCCCCCCCTCCCCCCCCTCCTCCCTCCCTCCTCCCCCCCCCTCCCTCCCCCTCCCCCCCTCCCTCCCCCTCCCCCCCCTCCCTC
Organism: Arctia plantaginis; assembly: GCA_902825455.1. Lineage (NCBI taxonomy): Eukaryota > Metazoa > Arthropoda > Insecta > Lepidoptera > Erebidae > Arctia > Arctia plantaginis. The sequence goes on along the minus strand of CADEBD010000727.1, from coordinate 34,111 downwards.
CCTCCCCCCTCCCCCCTCCCTCTCCCCCTCCCCTCCCTCCCCTTCTCTCCTCCCTCTCTCCTCCCCTCTCTCCTCTCTACTCCCCTCCTCCCTCCCTCCTCTCACCTCTCTCCCCCTCCCCTCTCCTCCCGACCACTCACTAACCTCCCTCCCCCCCCCCTCCCCCCTATACCCCTCTCCCCTCTCTCCTCCTCCCCCCTCAACTACATCTTCTCGCTCACCTCCCTTCTGCTCTTACTAACTCCCCTCTCCCTCCTCACTCCCTACTACTCCCCCTCCCCCTCCCTACCCCTCCCCCTCATCCCCCCCTTCCCTCCTCCCACCCTCCCCTCTCTCTTCCTCTCTCCCCTCCCCTACCCCTCCCCCTCCCTCTCTCCTCTAACCCTCTCTCCCCCTCCCCTCCTACGCCCCTCTCTCCTCCCCCCTCCCTCTAACTCCCCCCCCCCCTCTTTTTTTTTTTTCCCTCCCCCTCCCCCTCCCCCCCCACCCTCCTCTCTCCTCCCTCCCCCCCCCTCTCTCCTCCCCCTAACTCCCTCCTCCTCCCATACTCCTTCCTCTACCCCCTCCCCCTCTCTCCCCTACTCCCTCCCCCTCCCCCCCCCCCTCGTCCTCTAACTCTAACCTCCTCCTACCCCCCTCCTCCTCCTCCCCCTTCCCCTCTCCCTCCTCCCCCCTACTCCCCGCCGCTCTCCCCTACCTCCTCTCCTACTCGTCCTCTCCTACCCTCCTCCCCTCTCTCCTCCTACTCCCTCCTCCCTCTCTACACCCCTCCTCTCTCCCTCCTCTCCTCTCCCTCCTACCCCTCTCCTCCCCCCTCTCTCTCCTCATCCCTCTCTCTCCCTCCCTACTCTCCCCCCCTCCCTCTACTTCCTCTCTCTACCTCTCTTCCTCCTCACCTCCTCTACTCTCTTCCCTCCCTCCCCTTCCTCCTCCCTCCCCCTACTCCTACGCCTCTCTCCCTCTACCCCTCCTCCTCCCCCTACTACTTACCTCCCCCCTTCTCTCTCCCTCCCCTACCCCCTACCCCCCCTCCTCTCTAACCTCTCCTCTCTCCCCCTCTACCTCCTAATTCCCTCTACCTCTCCTCTCCCCCCTCCTCCCCCTGTCTCCCCTCTCCCTCCCCTCCATCCACTCTCCTCTTCCTCCTCTCCCTCCCCCCCCCTCTCCCTAGCCTTCCCTCATCCTCTACCTCCCCCCCCCCCTCCTCTCCTCCCTCCCCTACCCCACTCCTCCCCCTCTCCCTCCCCCCTCCCTCACTCTCCCCCCTCCCCTAACCTCCCTCCCTCTCCCTATCCTTCTCTCCCCTACCTCTACCCCCCTCCCTAACCCTACCTTCCTCTCTTACTCTCCCTCACCCTACAACTACTCTCTCTCCCCCTCCCTCCCTCCTCCCTCCCCTCCCTCCTCCACTCTCCACTCTCCCCTACCTTCCCTTCTCCCCTCTCCTCCCCCTCCCCCCCCTCTCTCCGCTCCTTCCTCACCCCCCTCTTCCCCTCCTTCCTCTTACCCCTCCCCTCTCTCCCCCCACTCCCCCTACTCCCCTCCTCCTATACACCTCCCCCCTACTCTCTCTACTCCCCTCCTCCTAACCCGCCCCTACCCCTCCTGCTCCCCCCCTACCCCCTCTCTCCCCCCCACTCCCCCCCCCCCCCCCACTCCCCCCCCCCCCCCCTCTCCTCTCCTCTCTCACCCCCTCTCCCCCTCCTCCCCCCCCCCCCTCCCCCTACCCCTCCTCTCCCCTCCCTCCCTCCCCCCCTTTCCTACTTCCTCCCGACTCCCCCCCTCTCCCCCTCCCTACCTCCTACTCCCCTTCTCCTCCTCCTACCTACACTCCTCTCCTCCTAACCTCTCCTCCCCCTCTCCTACCCCCTCTCCCTCGCCCCCCCTCCCTCTCTCCTCTCTACCCTCTCTCTCCTCTCTCCCCTCCTCTCCTCTCCCTCCCCCCCTCCTCCCCCCCTCCCCTTCTACCCCCCCCCCCCCCTCCCTCCTACCTCCCTCTCTTTCCAACTCCTCTCTCCCTACCCCTCCCCTCCCTCCTCTCTCCACCTCCCCTCTCTCCCTCCCCCTCCCTACCCTCCTCTCCCCCTCTCCTACCTCTCCTCCCCCCCCCTCCCCCCATCCTCCCTAACTCCCCTCCCTCCCCCCCTCCCCTCCTCTCCTTCCCCTTCCCCTCCCTCACTCCTACATCCCCCCTCCCCCTCCTCAATAACCTCCCCCTCTCTCCCTACCCCCCCTCTCCCTCTCTCTCTCTCTCTCCCCTCTTCTCTCCTCGCTCCCCCCCTCTACTCTACCCCTTCTCTCACGTTCTGCTACTACCCACCCCCTACCCCCTCCCTACCCCCCTCCCCTCCCTCATCCCCCCTCCCCCCCTTCCCCCCTCCGACTCTCCTCCCACCCCTCCTCTCTCCTCTCCTCCTCCCCCTCCCCCTACCCTCCCCTCTCTCCCTCTACACCTCCACCTCACCCTACCCTCCCTCCTTCATCCTCCTCTCACTCCCCTCGATCTCTCTCTCTTCCTACTATCTCCCCTCTCCCCTCCCTCCTCCCCTCCCCTCCTCTCTCCTCCTTCTCCCCTCTCCCCCCCCCCTCTCTCTACCCCTACCGCCTCCTCTCTCCTACCCCCTACCCTCCTCCCCCCCTCCCCCTCTCCCCCCTCCCCCTCCCTAACTCCCTACCCCCTCCTCCCTACCCCCTCCCTCTCTCCTTTTTTTCCCCAACACCCCCCCTTCCCCCCCCCCTCTCCCTCTCCCCCCCCCCTCTCTCCCCCCTACCTCCCCCCCCCCTCTCCCCTCCTCCCTACCTCCTCTCCTAACTCCTCCTCCTCCCTCTCCCACTCCTCTCCCTCCACCTTCTACTAACTCCTCCTCTCCCTTCCCCCTCCCCTCCTCCTACCTCCCCCCCCCCCCTACTCCTCCTCTCCCCCCCTTCTCTATCTCTCTCTCTACCTCCCTCCCTTCTCCTCCTACCCTCTCTCTCTCTCTCTCCCCTACCCTCTACCTCCTCCCCCCCTCCCCTACTCCCTCCCTAAACCTCTACCCTCCCCCCTCTCTCCCCTCTCTCTCTCCCCTCTCTCCCTCTCCTCCCCTCCTCCTCCTCCCCCTACCTATGCCCTCCCCTACCTCCCCTCTTCCCCCCCTTCCTTCTACCTCTTCCCCCTCTCTCCCTTCCCTCTTCCCCTCTCCTCTCCCTTCCCTCCTCCTCCTCCCTCTTCTCCTCTCTAACACTCTCACTCCCCCCTCTCCTCTCCCTACCCTTCCTCTCCCTCCCTCTCTCCCTCCCCCCCACCCTCTACCCTCCCCCTCCCCTCTAACCCCCTCTCTCTACCTCTCCACCCTCCCCCCCCTCCTCTCATACCTCTCCCCTTCTAACTCTAAACTCCCCCCTAACCTCTCTCACCCTCTCCTCTCTCTCCTCCCCCTCTCCTCCCTCTCCCCTCCTACCCTCCCCTCTTCCCCTCCTCCCCCTAAACCTTTTTTTTTTTTTTTTTTTTTCTCTCCCCCTCTCCCTCTCACCTCCTCCCTCTCCTCTCTACTCTCCCTCTAACCCTAACCCCTCTTCCCTCTACCACCTCTCTCTCCCCCTCCCCCTCCCCTCTACTCTCCTCCTCTCCCTCCCCCTCTCCCCCCACCCCCCCCACCCCCCCCCTCCCTCCTCACCTCCTCCCTCCCCTCTCTCCTCCCCCTACCTCACCCCTACCTCTCCTTCTCCCCCTCCCCCCCCCCCCCCTCCCCCCTCCTCCTCTCCCTTCTCCCTCTCCTCCCTCTCCCTCCCTCTCTCTCCCTCCCCCTTCTACTAACCTCCCCTCCTCTTCTCCTACCTCTCCCCTCTCCTCCTCTCCCCACCTCTCCTCTCTCTCCCTCTCCCCCTCATACCCTACTCTCCTCCTCTCGACCCCTCCCCCTAAACTCTCCTCTAACCCCCTCCCTCCCTCCTCTCTCTCCTACCCCCTACCCCCTCTTCTCCCCCCCCCCCCTCCTCCTCACTCCCTCTTCTCTCTACCTCCTCCCCTCCTTACTCTCTTCCTCCCTCTCCCCCCCCCCCCCCCCCCCCCCCCCCTCCCCCCCCCCCCCCCCCCCCCCCCCCCCCCCCCCCTCCCCCCCCCCCCCCTCCC
>CADEBD010000727.1:5000-17500 GCA_902825455.1 Arctia plantaginis | reverse complement strand
CCTCCCCTCCCTCCCTCCTCCTCTTCCTTCTTCCCCCCTCCCCCTCCCTGCCCTCTTCCCCTACTTTCTTCATACCTCTTCTTCCTCCTCTCTCCTCCCCTCCTCGTCCTTCGTCTCTCTTCCTCTCCCCCCTGCCCTCCCACTTCCCTTTTCCCCCCCCTCCTCCCCCTTACCTCCCCCCTCCATCCCTCTCTCTCCCCCCCCCCCCCCTCCCTCTCTCCCCCTTCTCTCTCCTCCTCCCCCCCCACCTCCCCCCCTCCCTCCCTCTCCTCCCCTCGCCCCCCTTCCTCTCTTCCCTCCTCCCTCCCCCCCACCTCTCCCTCCCTCCTCTCCCCCTCTCCTTTCTCTCTACTCCCCTCCCCTCTTCCTTCTTCCCCCCTTCCTCCCCCTCCTCCTTCCCCTCTGTCCTTCTCCCCTCCCCCCTCTTACTCTCCTCCCCTCACCCCCTTCCCTCGCCTCTCCTCTCCTCCCTCTCCTCACTCTCTCCTCCACCTCCCCCTCTCCCTTCCGCTTTCCCTCCTTCTCCCCCCTCTCTCCTCCCCCTCCTCCTCCCCCTTCCTCTCTTTACCTCCCCCTGTCATCCTCCTCTCCTCTCTCTCCCCTCCCCTCCCTCTTACCCTCCCTCCTCTCTTCCCCTCTCCTTCTCTCCCCCTCCCTTCCCCCCCTTCCTTCCTTTCTCTCTCTCCCTTTCCCCCGCCTCTCCCTCCTCCTCTCCTCCCCTCTCCCCTCCTTCCCTTCTTTCTCCCTCTCCCTTCCCCCCTGCCCCTTCCCCCCTCTTCTCCCGCCTCCCGTCCTTCCACTCCCCTCCCCCCCTTCCTCTCCCCCCTCCCCCCCCCCCCCCCCCCCCCCCCCCCCCCCCCCCCCCTCCCCCCCACTCCCCCCCCCCCCCCCCCCCCCCCCCCCCCCCCCCCCCCCCCCCCCCCCCCCCCCCCCCCCCTCCCCCCCCCTCCCCCCCCCCCCCCCCCCCCCCCCCCCCCCCCCCCCCCTCCCCCCCCCCCCCCCCCCTCCCCCCCCCCCCCCCCCCCCCCCCCCCCCCCTCCCCCCCCCCCCTCCCCCCCCCCCCCCCCCCCCCCCCTCCCCCCCCCCCCCCCCTCCCCCCCCCCCCCTCCCCCCCCCCCCCCCCTCCCCCCCCCCCCCCCCCCCCCCCCCCCCCCCCTCCCCCCCCCCCCCCTCCCCCCCCCCCCCCCCCCCCCCCCCCCCCCCCCCCCCCCCCCCCTCCCCCCCCCCCTCCCCCCCCCCCCCCCCCCCCTCCCCCCCCCCTCCCCCTCCCCCCCCCCCCCCCCCCTCTTCCTCCACTCCCCCCCCCTCCCTCTCCCTTCCCTTACCTTCCACCTCCCCTCCTTTCCTCACCCTCTCCCCCCCCGCATCTCCTCCCCCATCTCTCCCTCCTCTCCCTCCCTCCTCTTCCTCCTCTCCTCTTTCCTCCCCCTCTCTCTCCTCTCACTTCTCCCCCCTCCCCCACCTCCTCTCCCCTCTCTCTCTCTCTCCTACCATCTTCCCTTCCACCCTCCCTCGCCCTTCCCCTCCTCCTCCTCCGCCCTCTCCTCTCTTCCCCTTTCTCCTCCTCTCCTCCTCTTCCCCTCTCTTCTCCCCTCCCTCCTTCCCCCCTCCCCCTCCTCCCCCCGCCCCCCTTCCCCCCCCCCCCCCTTCCTCTCTCTCCTCATCTACCCTCTCTTTCTCCCTCCTCCCCTCCCCCTCCTCCTTCTCCCTCCCCCCCCCACCTCTCCCCTCCCTCACTCCCCCCCCCCCCCCCTTCCCCCCCCCCCCCCCCCCCCCCCCCCCCCCCCCCCCCCCCCCCCCCCCCCCCCCCCCCCCCCCCCCCCCCCCCCCTCCCCCCCCCCCCCCCCCCCCCCTCCCCCCCCCCCCCTCCCCCCCCCCTCCCCCCCCCCCCCCCCCCCCCCCCCCCCCCCCCACCCCCCCCCCCCCCCCCCCCTCCCCCCCCCCCCCCCCCCCCCCCCCCCCCTCCCCCCCCTCCCCCCCCCCCCCCCTCCCCCCCCCCCCCCTCCCCCCCCCCCCCCCCCCCCCCCCCCCCCCCCCCCCCCCCCCCCCCCCCCCCCCCCCCCCCCCCCCCCCCCCCCCCCCCCCTCCCCCCCCCCTCCCCCCCCCCCCCCCCTCCCCCCCCCTCCCCCCCCCCCCCCCCCCCCCCCCCCCTCCCCCCCCCCCCCCCCCCCCCCCCCCCCCCCCCCCCCCCCCCCCCCCCCCCCCCCCCCCCTCCCCCCCCCCCCCCCCCCCCCCCCCCCTCCCCCTCCCCCCCCCCCCCCCCCCCCCCCCCCCCTCCCCCCCCCCCCCCCCCCCCCCCCCCCCCCTCCCCCCCCCCCCCCCCCCCCCCCCCCCCCCCCCCCCTCCCCCCCCCCCCCCTCCCCCCCCCCCCCCCCTCCCCCCCCCCCCCCCCCCCCCCCCCCCCCCCTCCCCCCCCCCCCCCCCTCCCCCCCCCCCCCCCCCTCCCCCCCCTCCCCCCCCCCCCCCCCCCCTCCCCCCCCCCCCCCCCCCCCCCTCCCCCCCCCCCCCCTCCCCCCCCCCCCCCCCTCCCCCCCCCCCCCTCCCCCCCCCCCCCCCCCCCCCCCCCCCCCCCCCACCCCCCCCCCCCCCTCCCCCCCCCCCCCCCCCCCCCCCCCCCCCCCCCCTCCTCTCCTCTCTCCTCCACCCCCCTCCTCCCCCCCCTCCCCCCCTCCCCCCCCTATCCCTCCTACCTCCCAACTCCCTCTCCCTCCCTCCCCTCCCCCCTCCCCCTCTCACTCTTCTCCCCCTTCTCTCCTCCCCCCCCCCCTCTCCTCCTCGACTTCTCTCCCCTTCCTCCCCCCCCCCCCCCCCCCCTCCTCTCCTCTCTTCCCTTCCCTTCTCTTCCTCCCTCCCCCCCCCTCCCCCTCCTCTCTACCTCTCCCCCCCCCCCCCTTTCCCCTCCCCCCGTCTCCCCCCCATCTCCCACCTCACCCCTCATTTTCTCTCCTTCCCCTCCTTCCTCTCCTCCTCTCCACTTTCTTCCCCTCCTCCTTCTCCACTCCCCCCCTCCCCCCTCCCCCCCCTCTCTCGCTCTCTTTCTGTTATCCCTCTCCCTTTTCTTTCCCTCTCTCTTCCTCCTCTCTTCCCCTTCCCCTCTCTCCCCCCCTCCCCCCCTCTCCCTCCCCTCCTCTTCCCTCCTCCCCTCCTCTCCCCCCTTCCCTCCCCCCTCTCCTCTCTCCCCTTCCCCTCCTCCCCTTTCTCACTTCTTCTTTCCCTCCCTCCCTCCCCTCTCCTCCTCCCTCCTCCCCCCTCCTCCCTCCCTTCCTCCCTTCCCCCACTCTCCCCCCTCCTCTCCCCCCTTCCTCCTCTTCTCCCCCTCCCTTCCCTCTCCTCCCACCTTCTCCCCATTCCTCCCCCTTTCCCCCTTCCCGCTCCCCCCCCTTCCTCTCTCCCCCCTTCCATCCTCTCTCCTCTCTCCATCCCCCCCCCCCCCCCTCCCCCCCCACTCTCCCCTTCTCTCTTCTCTACTCTCCTCTTCTCCTTCCTCCCCCCTCCTTCTCCCTTCCTCCCCTTCCCCCCCCCTACCCTTCTTCATCTCCCCCCCCCTCTCTCCTCTCCCCTCTCTCTCTTCCCCCTCCTCCCCTCTCCTCCTCCTCCCTCCCTCCTCTGCATTTCTCCCCCCTCACCTCTTCTCCCCTCTTCCTTCATCCTCTCTCCCTCCCCTACCCTCTCACTCTCCCCTCCCCCTCTTCCTCCCCTCTTCCCTCTCCTTTCCTTCTTCCGGTCCTCCCCCGTTCTCCCAACCCCGTCTCATCCCCGGTCCCCATCCCTCTTCCCCTCCTCTCTCCTCTCTTCCCCTCCCACCCTCTCCTCCCCCTCTCTTACTTTCCCCCCTTCCTTCTCTCCCTCCACCCCCCTCTCTACCCCTCCTTCCTCCTCCCCCCTCCCCCCCTCCTCCTCTCTCCCCTCCTCTCCCCTCTCTTCTCCCTCTCCTCCTCCCCCTCTCCACCTCCCTCTTCCCCATCCCTCTCCCCTCCCCTCACCTCCCCCTATCCCTTTCTCCCCTCTCTCTCTCCTTCCACTCCCCCCTCGTCCACTATCCTTCCCCACCCTTTCCCCCTCCTTTCCCACCCCTCTCTCTCTCCCCTCCCTCCCCTCCCTTCCTCCCCTCCCCTCTCCTCCCCCCCCCCCCCCCCCCCCCCCCCCCCCCCCCCCCCCCCCCCCCTCCCCCCCCTCACCCCCCCCCCCCCCCCCCCCCCCCCCCCCCCCCACCCCCCCCCCCCCCCCTCCCCCCCCCCTCTCCCCCCCCCCCCCCCCCCCCCCCCCCCCCCCCCCCCCCCCTCCCCCCCCCCCCCCCCCCCCCCCCCTCCCCCCCCCCCCCCCCCCCCCCCCCCCCCCCCCCCCCCCCCCTCCCCCCCCCCCCCCCCCCCCCCCCCCCTCCCCCCCCCCCCCCCCCCCCCCACCACCCCCCCCCCCCCCCCCCCCCCCCCCCCCCCCCCCCCCCCCCTCCTCCCCCCCCTCCCCCCCCCCACCCCCCCCCCCCCTCCCCCCCTCCCCCCCCCCCCCCCCACCCCCCCCCCCCCCCCCCCCCCCCCTCCCCCCCCCCCCCCCCCCCCCCCCCCCCCCCCCCTCCCCCCCCCCCCCCCCCCCCCCCCCCCCCCCCCCCCCCCCCCCCCCCCCCCTCCCCCCCCCCCCCCCCCCCCCCCCCCCCCCCCCCCCCCCCCCCCCCCCCACCCCCCCCCCCCCCTCCCCCCCCCCCCCCCCCCCCCCCCCCCCCCCCCCCCCCCCCCCCCTCCCCTCCCCCCCCCCCCCCTCCCCCCCCCCCCCCCCCCCCCCCCCCCCCCCCCCCACCCCCCCCCCCCCCCCCCCCCCCCCCCCCCCCCCCCCCCCCCCCCCCCCCCCCCCCCTCCCCCCCCCCCCCCCCCTCCCCCCCCCCCCCCCCCCCCCCCCCCCCCCCCCCCCCCCCCCCCCCCCCCCCCCCCCCCCCCCCCCCCCCCCCCCCCCCCCCCCCCTCCCCCCCCCCCCCCACCCCCCCCCCCCCCCCCCCCCCCCCCCCCCCCCCACCCCCCCCCCCCCCCCCCCCCCCCCCCCCCCCCCCCCCCCCCCCCCCCCCCCCCACCCCCCCCCCCTCCCCTCTCCTCCTCTTTCCTCTTCCCGCCCCCTCTTCTCTTTCCCCCACCCCCTCCTCCCCCTCTTCCCCCCTCCTCCCTCTTCCCTTCACCCTTACCACCCCCCCTTACTCCTCCCTCTACTTCCTCTTCTTCCCCCCCCCCTCCATCCATCTCTACCCTCCTCACCACCCACCCCTCCTTCTCTCGCCCTTCTCCCCCTTCCCTTCCCTCCCCTTCCCTCTCCCCCTCCCTTCCCTCCTCCCTCCCTCTCCCTCCCCTTCCCTCTCCCTTTGCCCCTTTCCTCCCTTTCCCCTTATTCATCCCCCCTTCCCCCCCTTCCCCCCCCTTTTCCCTCCTCTCCCTTCTCCCTGGCTCTCCTCCCCCCTTTCTCTCCCCCTCTTCTCCCCTCCACCCTCCCTCACCCCCCGTCTCCTCTTTCCCCCCTTTCCCTTCCCCTTCCAAATCCTCATCTCTCTCCCCCCCCCCCGTCTCTCTCTCCCCCCTTCTCCTCTTTCCTTACCCTCCCCTCCTCACCTCCCCTCCCCCCCCCCTCACCACCCTCTCCTCCTCCCCCCTCCCTACCTCCCCTCTTTTCCTCACCCCCCCCCTCCACCCCCCCCCTCTTATCCTCCCCCCTCCCCCTCCTCTCCTCCCTTCCCCTCCCTCCCTCGTCCTCCTACCCCCCCTCCTCCTCCCCCCTCCCCCTCCCTCCTCCTCCCCTCCTCTTCTCCCTCCTCCACCCCTCCACCCCTCTCTTCCCCTCTCTCCCCCCTCCCTCTCTCCTCTCCTCCCTCCACCCTTCTCCTCCCCTTCCTCCTCCCCCCCCCCTCCCCCCCACCTCCCCCCCACCCCACCCCCCTTACGTCCTTCTTTCTTCTCCCCCCCCTCCCCCCACCCCATCTCCCCCTTCCCCTCCCCCCCCCCCTCTCCCCCCTCTCCCTACCCCTCTCCCCCTCTCCCTCTCCTTCACTCCCCCCCCCCCCCTTTCCCCTCCCCCTCCACCCTCACTTACTCCTTCCCTTCCCCTCCCCCACCTCCTCCCATCCCTCTCCTCTCTCCCTCTTCCCTCCCCCTCCCCTCCCCCCTCCTCTTCTCCTTCCCCCCCCTCTCTCCCCCCCCTCTCCTTCTCTCCTCTCCTCTCCTCCCCCCCCCCCTCTTTCCTTCCCTCCCTCTCTCCCTCCCCCCCCCCTTCCCTCTCTTCCCTTCCCCCACCCCTTTCCCCCTTCTCTCACCTCCCCCTCCGTTCCCTGGTCTCTCCTTCCCTCCCCCTCGTCACCCTCCCCCCTCCCCCCCTTCCCCCCTCCATCTCCCTCCTCCTCCTCCCCCCTTCTCTCTTACCTTCATCTCTCCCCCCTCCTCTCCACTGTCCCCTCCCTCCTCCCCCCTGCCCCCTATCTCCCTCTCCCCCCCTCTCCTCCCCCTCCCCCCCTCTGTTCACCTTCTCTCCTCCCCCCCTCCCTCCTCTCTCCTCTCCCTCTCTCCTTCCCCTCCCCTCCCTCCCACCCCCTTCTCCGCCCCCCCCCCCCCCCCTCCCCCCCCCCCCCCCCCCCCCCCCCCCCCCCCCCCCCCCCCCCCCCCCCCCCCCCCCCCCCCCCCCCCCCCCCCCCCCCCCCCCCCCCTCCCCCCCCCCCCCCCCCCCCCCCCCCCCCCCCCCCCCCCCCCCCTCCCCCCCCCCCCCCCCCCCCCCCCCCCCCCCCCCCCCCCCCCCCCTCCCCCCCCCCCCCCCCCCCCCCCCCCCCCCCCCCCCCCCCCCCCCCCCCTCCCCCCCCCCCCCCCCCCCCCCCTCCCCCCCCCCCCCCCCCCCCCCCCCCCCCCCCCCCCCCTCCCCCCCCCCCCCCCCCCCCCCCCCCCCCCCCCCCCCCCCCCCCCCCCCCCCCCCCCCCCCCCCCCCCCCCCCCCCCCCCCCCCCCCCCCCCCCCCCCCCCCCCCCCCCCCCCCCTCCCCCCCCCCCCCCCCCCCCCCCCCCCCCCCCTCCCCCCCCCCACCCTCCTCATTTCCCTCACTCCCCCTCTCCCCTCCCCCCTCCCCCCCCTCTTCTTCCTCCCCTCCCCTTCCCTTCCTCCACTCCCCTCCCTCTCGCGCTTCCTTCTCCACTACCTCCTTCCCCCTGCCCTCCATCCCTCTCCCTCTCTCCCTCGACCCCTCTCCCTCTCCTTCTCTCTTTCCTCTCTCTTCCTCCCCCCCTGCTCCCCCCCTCTCTTCCCCCCTCCTCCCCTCCCCCTTCCCTCCCTCTCCTTCCCTCCCTCTCCCTCCCTCCCCCTCCCTTCTCTCTTCCTACTCCTCCTCCCTCCTCCTCTAGTCCCCTCCCTTCCTCGCCATCTCCCCCTCCTCCTTTCCCTCCCCCTCATCCCTCCTCTTCCCTCCCCCTACCCCTCCCCCCACCTCCTCCTCTTCCCCTCTTTCCCTCTCCACCTCCTCCTCTCCCCCCTTCCTCTCCCTCCCCCCTCTCCCCTTCCCCCCCTCCCCCCCCCTCCTCTATCTCCCTTCTTCTCTCCTCCTCTCCCCCTCCCCTCCCCCCCCCCTCCCGCCTTCTCCCCCCCTCTCCCCTCTCCTCCCCCCCCCCCCCAACCCCCCCCCCCCCCATCTCCTTCTCTTCACCTCTCCTCCCCCCCCCCTCCCCATCCCTTCTCACCCCCCCCCCCCCCTCCTCTAACCCCTCATCCTTCCTCCTATCTCCCCTCCTCGCCTCCCTCCCCCCTTTTCTCCCCCCTCTTCCCTTTTCCCCTCTTCCCCCTCCCCTCCCCCTCCCCCTCCATCTCTCCCTCCCCCCTACCTCATACTTCCTTTCTCCTCCCGCCCTCCCGCCCCGCCCTCTCCCCCCTCTTCCCCCCTTCTCCTCCCCTCTTCCCCTTCCTCTACTCTCCCTTTGCCCTCCTCTCCTTCTTTCTCCTTCTCCCCTCCCCCCTCCCTCCCCCTCCTCCTCCCTCCCCTCTCCTGCTCCTCCCCACTCCCCCCTATCCCCTCCCTCTTCCTTCTCTCTCCCCCCCCCCCCCCCCCCCCCCCCCCCCCCCCCCCCCCCCCCCCCCCCCCCTCCCCCCCCCCCCCCCCCCTCCCCCCCCCCCCCCCCCCCCCCCCCCCCCCCTCCCCCCCCCCCCCCCCCCCCCCCCCCCCCCCCCCCCCCCCTCCCCCCCCCCCCCCCCCCCCCCCCCCCCCTCCCCCCCCCCCCCCCCCCCCCTCCCCCCCCCCCCCCTCCCCCTCCCCCCCCCCCCTCCCCCCCCCCCCCCCCCCCCCCCCCCTCCCCCCCCCCCCCCCCCCCCCCCCCCCCCCCCCCCCCCCCCCCCTCCCCCCCCCCCTCCCCCCCCCCCCCCCCCCCCCCCCCCCCCCCTCCCCCCCCCCCCCCCCCCCCCCCCCCCTCCCCCCCCCCCCCCCCCCCCCCCCTCCCCCCCCCTCCCCCCCCCCCCCCCCCCCCCCCCCCCCCCCCCTTCCCCCCCCCCCCCCCCCCCCTCCCCCCCCCCCCCCCCCCCCCCCCCCCCCCCCCCCCCCCCCCCCCCCCCCCCCCCCCCCCCCCCCCCCCCCCCCCCCCCCCCCCCCCCCCCCCCCCCCCCCCCCCCCCCCCCCCCCCCCTTCCCCCCCCCCCCCCCCTCCCCCCCCCCCCCCCCCCCCCCCCCCCCCCCCCCCCCCCCCCCCCCCCCCCCCCCCCCCCCCCCCCCCCCCCCCCCCCCCCCCCCCCCCCCCCCCCCCCTCCCCCCCCCCCCCCCCCCCCCCCCCCCCCCCCCCCCCCCCCCCCCTCCCCCCCCCCCCCCCCCCCCCCCCCCCCCCCCCCCCCCCCCCCCCCTCCCCCCCCCCCCCCCCCCCCCCCCCCCCCCCCCCCCCCTCCCCCCCCCCCCCCCCCCCCCCCCCCCCCCCCCCCCCCCCCCCCCCTCCCCCCCCCCCCCCCCCCCCCCCCCCCCCCCCCCCCCCCCCTCCCCTCCCCCCCCCCCCCCCCCCCCCCCCCCCCCCCCCCCCCCCCCCCCCCCCCCCCCCCCCCCCCCCCCCTCCCCCCCCCCCCCCCCCCCCCCCCCCCCCCCCCTCCCCCCCCCCCCCCCCCTCCCCCCCCCCCCCCCCCCCCCCCCCCCCCCCCCCCCCCCCCCCCCCCCCTCCCCCCCCCCCCCCCCCCCCCCCCCTCCCCCCCCCCCCCCCCCCCCCCCCCCCTCCCCCCCCCCCCCCCCCCCCCCCCCCTCCCCCCCCCCCCCCCCCCCTCCCCCCCCCCCCCCCCCCCCCCCTCCCCCCCCCCCCTCCCCCCCCCCCCCCCCCCCCCCCCCCCCCCCCCCCCTCCCCCCCCCCCCCCCCCCCCCCCCCCCCCCCCCCCCTCCCCCCCCCCCCCCCCCCCCCCCCCCCCCCCCCCCCCCCCCTCCCCCCCCCCCCCCCCCCCCCCCCCCCCCCCCCCCCCCCCCCCCCCCCCCCCCCCCCCCCCCCCCCCCCCCCCCCCCCCCCCCCCCCCCCCCCCCCCCCCCCCCCCCCCCCCCCCCCCCCCCCCTCCCCCCCCCCCCCCCCCCCCCCCCCCCCCCCCCCCCCTCCCCCCCCCCCCCCCCCCCCCCCCCCCCCCCCCCCCCCCCCCCCCCCCCCCTCCCCCCCCCCCCACCCCCTCCCCCCCCCCCCCCCCCCCCCCCCCCCCCCCCCCCCCCCCCCCCCCCCCCCTTCCCCCCCCCCCCCCCCCCCCCCCCCCCCCCCCCCCCCCCCCCCCCCCCCCCCCCCCCCCCCCCCCCCCCCCCCCCCCCCCCCCCCCCCCCCCCCCCCCCCCCCCCCCCCCTCCCCCCCCCCCCCCCCCCCCTCCCCCCCCCCCCCCCCCCCCCCCCTCCCCCCCCCTCTTCCTTCCCCCCTCTCTCCTTTCCTCCCCCCATCCCTCTCCCTCTTTTCCCCCTCCCTCTTCCCCCCCTCCCCTCCCTCCCTCCCTCCTCCCCCCTCCTCCCTCCTCCCCCCCCCCTCCTCTCCCCTCCCCTCCTTCTCTTTCTTCTCTGCCTCCTCTCCTCTCTCTCCCACCTCCTCTCTTTCCCCTCCCCCTCTCCCTCTCCCCCTCCCCCCTACCCCCCTCTCCCCCCCTCTTCCCCCCCATTCTTCCTACCCCCCCCTCCCCTTTACTCCTTCCACCTCTCCCTCCCTCCCTCTCCCCTCCCTTCCCACTCTCTTCCCCCCTCTCCCTCCTCTCTTCCTCCCTCCTACTTCTCCCTCCCCCTTCTCCTTTCCCTCCTTCCCTCTCTCCCCCCCCCTCCAACCCCCTCCGCTCCCCTCTTCCCTCTGCCCTCTCCTTCCCCCTCCCCGCCTCCTTCCCCGCCCCCTCCTTCCTACTTCCCCTTGCCCCTCTCCCCCTCCTCTCTCTCCACCCCCCCCCCCCTTCCCCCCCCCCACCCTCCTTCTTCCCCCCCCCTTTTTCCCTCTCACCCCTCCTTCCCTCTTCCTCTCCTACCCTTCTTTCCTCCCCCTTCTCCCTCCCCGCTCCTCTCCTCCCCTCTTCTCCCCTCTTCTCCTCCCCTTTCCTACCTCTCCACCTTTTCCCTACTTCCCCTCCCCTCCTCTCCCCCCTCCCCCCCCCTTTTTCTTCCTCCCTCCCCCCTTTCTCCCCCCCCTCCCCCCCCCCCCCGCTTCTCCTCTCTTCTCCCTCTCCCCCTCTCTTCCCTCCCTTTCCTTCCCCCTCTCCCCCCTTCCCCCCCCCCCCTCCTCTTCCCCTTCCTTCCCTTCCCTTCCCTTACCCTTCTTTCTCTCCTCCCTCCCTCCTCTCCTCCCCCTTCCCTCTCTTCTCACTCTTCTCCTCTCCTCCTTTCCTCTCTCCCTCCTCCCTTTCACTCTCCCTTCCCCCCCCCCTTCTCCCCCCCCCCCCACCCTTCCCCCCCCTCCCCCATTCTACTTCCCACTGTCACTCCCCTCTCACCCCCTCTTCCTCCCTCCTCCCTCTCCCCTCCCGTCCTCACCCCTCCCTCCCCTCCCTCTCCCCCCCTCCCCCTCCTCCCCTCTCCCCCTCCTCCCTCTCCCCCCCCCTCCCCTTCCGTCCCCCTCTCTTCCCCTCCCCCTTTCTTCCCCCTCCCACCCCACTCCCCTCTCTCCCCCTCCTCGTCTTCCTCTTCTCTCTCCCTCCTCATCCCCCCTTCTCCCCCTCTCTCCCACCCTCCCCCTCTCTTTCCTTCCCTCCTCCTCCCCCCCCCCTTCCTCTTCTCTCCTCTCCTCTCCCTCCCCCCCCCTCCGCCTTCCCTCTCTCTCCCTCCCCCTCCTCCCCTCCCTCCCACTCTTCCCTTCCCCCCTCCCCTTTCTTCTTCCTCCCCCTCCACCTCCTCACTTCCCTCCCTCCCTTCCTTCTCCCTCTCCCCACCCCCCCCCCCCCCCTCCCCCCCCCCCCCCCCCCCCCCCCCCCCCCCCCCCCTCCCCCCCCCCCCCCCCCCCCCCCCCCCCCCCCCCCTCCCCCCCCCCCCCCCCCCCCCTCCCCCCCCCCCCCCCCCCCCCCCCCCCCCCCCCCCTCCCCCCCCCCCCCCCCCCCCCCCCCCCCCCCCTCCCCCCCCCCCCCCCCCCCCCCCCCCTCCCCCCCCCCCCCCCCCCCCCCCCCTCCCCCCCCCCCCCCCCCCCCCTCCCCCCCCCCCTCCCCCCCCCCCCCCCCCCCCCCCCTCCCCCCCCCCCCCCCCCCCCCCCCCCCCCCCCTCCCCCCCCCCCCCCCCCCCCCCCCCCCCCCTCCCCCCCCCCCCCCCCCCCCCCCCCCCCCCCCCCCCCCCCCCCCCCCCCCCCCCCCCTCCCCCCCCCCCCCCCCCCCCCCCCCCCCCCCCCCCCCCCCCCTTCCCCCTTCTCCTCCTTTATCCTACTTCCTCTACCCCCTCACCTCTCCCCCTCCTCCCTCCCCTCCCCTCCTCTTCCCCCTCTCCCCCTTCCCCTCCCTCTCCTCCCTCCTTCCCTTCTTCTCCCCCTCCTTCCCCCCCACTTCCCCTCCCCCTTCTCCTCTTCCCCCCCCTCCTCCCTCTCTCCCCTCCCTCTCTTCCCCTCCTTCCACTCCCCACCCTCTCCCTCTCCCACCCACCTCCCTTCCCTCCCTCCTCCCCCCTCCCCTCTTCCCCCTTCTCTCCCTCTCTCCCCTTCTCTGCCTCCCTTTCTCATCCCCCCTCCTCCTCCTCTCTTCTACGCTCTCCTCTCCCTCTTCTTCCTCTCCTTCCCTCTCGTCCCCCCCCCCCTCCTTCCCCCCTCTTCACCTCCACTCTTCCCCCATCTCTTCTCTCCCTGCCCCTCCACCTCTCTCCCCCCCCCCCTCTCCCCTCCTCTTTTTCTCACCATCCCCTTCCCTCCCCCCCCCCCCCCCCCCCCCCTCCCCCCCCCCCCCCCCCCCCCCCCCCCCCCCCCCCCCCCCCCCCCCCCCCCCCCCCCCCCCCCCCCCTCCCCCCCCCCCCCCCCCCCCCTCCCCCCCCCCCCCCCCCCCCCCTCCCCCCCCCTCCCCCCCCCCCCCCCTCCCCCCCCCCCCCCCCCCCCCCCCCTCCCCCCCCCCCCCCCCCCTCCCCCCCC